>JAQGDG010000181.1:0-272884 GCA_029844215.1 Przewalskia tangutica | reverse complement strand
TAACACCAGTTTGATAAGAAAACTTTTTAGCTTCTCATGTATCTACATGCATAAAATTGAATTAACAAACTCCTGAAGGTTTATAAGGAGAAAAGAGGTAAAGGGATCAAGTGGCATTTCAAACTGATATAGCACCACACTTACCTGCATTGAGAGCTCTCTTGTTGGTGAAAGAATGGAGAGCAAGGAAACACCGGTCCATGACTCCCACGAGGTGTCGCTATGAAAATTCTCCCTCATGATTCCACTAATAATTGGAAACAAAAGGCAGCTGTCTTGCCGATCCAGTCTGGGCACAGGCCATGAGATCTCGCCCTGCTAAGGGAGATGGGAATTGCATATCGCTGGACAGGAGTCGGTTTAACATATTTGCACCTCCTAATATTCTGCTAACGCCTCCCTAAATCTATCTCTGCTAATGTATTAACAGGAGGTGGTAACATTTTTCCACTTGTTTCACTGGAATATCCTCATAAGCATCAAAATTTATACCAGTATTCTCCTGATCAAAGGATTGCTCCAAGTCCACATCTGCATCACTACCAAAAGGGTTAACTTCTCCCGCTTTCTACCCCAACTACTCTCCGTGTGGCCGCCACCCTCTTTGGTCCGTCTGTATCTGGCCTAGAAGCAATACCTATCGAGACACACTAGTTGGTCCATTGAACCCAGACAGCGGCCACCTCCATGCGATGGGAGGTTCTGTTGCTACTGGTTTGTTAAGTGGGCGCATATGGGTGGGACATAAGATGATCTCCCTTTGTAGTAGCATGTAAGCCCCACTAGGCCCAACATTACTGGGTAGCTGGCAGCATTCTCAACAGAATCTGCCTAAGAGTTTCTCATATTATCAAAATTCTTAATGCACAGAGTTCAAAATCCTAAAGCCTGACCTCCTCAAGTCAATTGAAATTCTCTTCTTAAAACACTCTGTTTAGAACAGACCGCAGTTCAAAACCTGCCCAAAAAAAAAAAAACTTGAAACTATGATATAAACAAACACAAAGCAAAAGAATAGTTCTAAACTATATCCTTAAATCATCTGATTTCCATGGCATAATCATGTATAAAACGTATTGCAGAATGAACATATACAGCACAATCAGAAATCATGAACGCATCAGCAAAAGAAATGCTTAACCAAAGCAATCAAAGGGGTTAACGTATTGCAGAATGAACATAAAAGAATGAGATCAAATCCAAGTTATTAGCACATAGAAAGAACAAATAGAGAAGGAGAAAAGGCAACCTTTGAGAGAGAGATGGTTAGGTGAATGGAGAAACTCCTAGCGCTGGACGAAAAAGGAGAAGAATATAAGAATTCGGACACACAAGCAAAAAAATCGGAGTACGCTTGGATTTCAGATTGATGGCCTTTTAATAACTCTACAGAAATTAAGGAGACCTTCAGATTTTGCATAATGCCTTGGTGTATAAATAATCTGTAAATAAGTCTTTACCTGCTTTCCAACTTTCAACTACCCTTGTCCTTGTGGTTGTATTTTTCCTTTTCTTTTCAACTTAGGTATCTCTTTTGTTTCACTACCCGTTTGGCCACGTGATTTGAAATTATACTTTATATTTTGATTTTAAATCAGCATTTGGTTATTAAATATGTATAAAATTTTAATTTTAAACTTTAACTTCATATCATGGTCGTAAATTCCAAATTTTCCAAAAACATATAGGATTTAGAATTTCAATTTTTTAAAAATTTATAAATTGATAGATATATACATCAACCATGTTTACCAACTATTTATATCAAATATAAAAAATGATCTGTAAATTGATAGAATATTTATACAAATATACTCTCACGTAAGTCCCATGTTTATGATTATATTAAAGAGTAATTTACACTACAATTCATGTTCAATTTTTTTATCAACTAAAGTTCGATCAATCTCCATGTTGTATTTTTTTAAAGTGGTTTCAGCAGTCAGATTAACTTTTTTTATGAACTATGTTTGCTCAATAGTAAGATTATATTTTATGGCCACAACTTGTGATTTTTTCATGTATAAAAAAATGAGAAAAATACAATTGAAAAATTCAAATTATATATCCAAACAAAACTCTATCTTCAAATCAAACTGATTTCAAATTACTAATTTTATATCATGTCCAAACGGGCATTACATTTTGACATAGGATCCTAATTTTGCTTTATCTTTTGAATATGTTTATCTCGATATCACCAACTTTCTATGTTGATCATCGAGAAAAAATACGCGTTGTTGTCATCATGTTGGAAATTTACTCACTGGATCGAGTTTATCCCGCCCCAATGACTGAACACATATGGTCCTCGCATGCTCTGAAATATTATTTCCACTCACACGCATACCGTTACACCCCCGTATTTACGTGACATGCTTTAAGAACGACGAAGAACTCACAGCAGTAAGATTTCCGAGACTTGTAAAAATTTCTAATTATGGAATTGTCTTCGAACGTATTATCATGACAAATCTTAGGCTTACACGCTGGTCACCCCTTAGAATGCTCGATTTGGACGAAATTACAGTGTAACGCACTGCCTCCGGCCCGGCATCGTGCCTTATCCCGCACCCTAGTGATACAATCATCGAGAAAACCAAATGGAAAATAAAACTTAAACAAGAAACAAAGATATATGAACATAAAACAGTCAACCCAACTAAGCACTTTCCAATAACATAAATAAATACAACTCTTTCAAAACGAATGCTTTAATCCTTTTTACCACCGCCCACAACAAGATTTCATGCACTTCTAAGATTTATTAACAACTATACTGACAGTGCTCGCCATACCTCGAATGTACAAGAACCTACAACTCGTGGAACACATACCAAAAGATAAGCCTCCCGAGAAACGAGTTTCCTAAAAACTGAATCGAGATCCTAAGAGCGAGGATCCACGATCGATGCATTTACTCGCAGCATTTAACGCACTCAAGGAGGTCAAGACAACAGTACCAAGTATGTGAAATCAGAAATATCAGAATGAAATCATACTAGTCTATATAAAGGTGAGACACGTGATGATAACCAAACTACAAGCCTACAACATGTTAGCCATGTCCACCGTGACTCACGCCTCAAGTCATCACTCAAATATAACTACGGGTCTCACGCCACAACATCAATCATGTTCGCATCATGGCCGCGATGCCCCGTGAATTCGCAGACGGTAGACATGTCCACGATGCAACAATAATACCAATGCCCCACGGCCACACGCCCCGAATTCTACCCCATAGACACGCCCACGTGACATCAACAATAATATATCGGGCGATCAACCCCGCCGCATGGACACATGCCCCGAATTTACCGTGTAGACATGTCCATGTAACCACAATAACAATATATCGTAATCAACCCGCACGGTCGCGATGCCCTAATAACGCAGACGGTAGATACGCCCACGTGACATCAACAACAAGACAAAGAATCAAAATGGAAACATACCCGCGGAATTCTCCATCACCGCCAAAGACGCCCAAGTAAGTTCTCAATAAGTCGACCGCCCTCTATCGAGACGCCAGAACACGTAAATACCACACTTGCACAACAAAGTGCTATCATCACAAGATAGGCAAGTTTCACAACAACAAGCATGCGCAAGTTTCACACAACTCAAAGTACTTTCATTTTACGCCAAAGTCCCGTTTTTAACCCCAAGGTACTACATAATGCTAAGTTCTTTTAAAAGAGATCCATTACTTTTATAAAAGTCACCCGACACCCGTAGTATTAATGACCAACCCACATTCCTTTTCAAAATCAAGTAACAACATTCTTTTCCTAAGTTCCGTCGTTTAGTTTCAATTACTCAAGCTTCTCAAACTTAATCACTTGATTCCTTTTAGAAAAATTGAGTAACATATGTAATAAACGTGAGTAGTTTAATCTTGTTTATAACGATATTATTACAGCAGCCATGATCTAGAAAATGTAATATAATTATGTCTCATCTTAGTTTCTATGCAGATGTAGGTTTCTACTGGTTGTAATACAACACAACATTATTCAATACATTTTCCTTTATTAACGCAGCAGTTGTCTGTCGATACACATTCTGATTTCCGAAATCAGTAAAACATTATTCCTTTAAAAACCAAGTACTAATTACTCACGAATGAGGTTTCACACAACATCCACAGTATAACAAATAAGTTAAGTCTCTTATCTTCTAAGCTCAAGTCTCTTAACTTCTAACATCAAGAAACCATTCTTTACTCATAAAGTCGCTATAACTAACTTCCCATAAAGCTATTATAACACCTTATGTTTTAAACCAACCAAATCACTTAGCACACGTGACGCCTACCGCACTACATAAGCTTCACAACAATCATGCTAGAAAAAGATAGGAAGAGGTTCACATACCTCGCGACGCAGTATCGATAATAAGCAAAATGCCCCACAAGATCAGAATCAAGCTGCTTTCCACTCTTCAAGTAGAATACGCTACTCGCAAAGATTTCCACCCATAAGGCCACAAACGCCTATTAACTTCTAACCGCATTCGCCCATGTCCTACGTAAAATTCGGCACGATTCTCCCCGCAACAGAAATTTCCTCTCTATCGAGGCCGCTACCAAGCCAACCAGTGGGTTTACACGTTTAACCTGACGTACCATCTCTACTACACAACAATGCTACACAAGTTCATCGCAATACCCTATGTAACATACAGCTTCATTTTTCTCACACGACTAACCCGACTCCGCGACCTGCCTTAACCCGGCACCCTAGTGACACAACATCGAGAAAACCAATGGAATGTAAACTCAAGATAAACAACCATTAAGATATAGAATAGTTCCAGCCCAAATCAAGCTAACCTAAAAGTACATAAACCGAATAGCTACATCCTTAACTAACCAAGTTCCGACAAGACTACAGCTCTAAGAATGAATAACACTATGATCGACAGTGGCCCCGCCATACCCCGAATGTACAAAAGTCTACAACCTCGTGGAATCGCACTAAAAGACGCAGGCCTCCGAGAAACGGAGCCTTCCGAGAACCGAACCGCGATCCTAAGAGCGGATCGCAAGCTACGAACCTCAACTCATGCAGATGAACGCACTTCAAGCGAGGTCAAGACAACATGTACCAAATATGCGAAACCGAAAATACCGTAATAATATCATAAGTCAAAATATAAGTCGAGTTATAGACGAAAAATCGCTTTACTCAGACCGTGCCTTACTAACAATGAGAGTAACAAATGTATATATATACGTATAAAAATAGAGGCTCATGATCAAACAGGTACTCGCCTGTAGATTATTAAGCAATCCTACTCTCGGGACTATTTCACCCGCATAGGTCCTGTGGACCCGCATGAGGTCATCCGCCTCGCTGGACTGCTTTCACCCGCACGGGACTATTTCACCCGCACGGATCCCGCGGATCCGCACGAGTACCATCGCGCACTGCACGGACTATTTCACCCGCACGATCCTACGGTCCGATCCGCACGAGTACAAGCGCCGCACTCGCATCACGGGTAGCAAATCCATGGCATAAATAGTAAACCATCCTATCGAGCATACCCGGCCACCCATCGCACAAGATGTCCAAAGGAAATAACAAGAATAACCCGGGTTTACCTGATAATATATATATAACATAGCTCATCCGCTTATCATACATAACATAAGCACTACCGCCTATCATATCATAACATAAGCACTACCGCCTATCATATCATAACATAAGCACTACCTACTATCATATCATAACATAAGCACTACCTATCATATCATAACATAAGCAAGTTAAGAAAATACCCTAACTTCTTATTAACATTATTAATATATCCTCTCATTTTAGTATACCTAAGGCACCAACATGTCTTTTAATAGAAAATCCGGGAATTTAACCCAAGTACCATGTACTTCTAACCTTTTAAGAAATAACTCCTTTTATACAAAAAAATTCCAAGATACTAATCACCATAGTATCAAGTTACGATTTCTTTTCAAAGCAAGTCACACTTCCTTTTAAAACTATCTCAAGCTTCTAAATTAAGTGACTTCATTTCTTGTAAAACCTTAGGCAATTCATGCCTTAAACCATTTTCCTTCCACAAGTTCAAATCATCAAACCTTTCTCCATTAAACTTCACAATCTAATATAACCAACTCCCATAAAGCCGTTATATTAGAGTTAAACAATAGTACAACACATTCCCTTAAGTCCAAGGGATTTTTATACTTTTCTTTAAAACGGGCAAGTATCAAATACTTATAACAAACGAAGATTTCCAAATCCAGACGCTCACCGCACTACATAGTACAACTAATCATGCTCAAGAGATAGAAAGCTCCACATACCTCTTCTGGCCAATCCACAAGCTAAGTCCAATTTACCGCACGTAGATGTCAACCTAAAATGACCACAACACGCTTATCGCTCCCAATTATAATGCAGAATTTTTCCAAGTTAAAGTCACCAATTTCCTACTAAAATTGGGCAGCCCTTTGTTTCTACATACTTTGCCACCTTTTCCAAGGTCGATTCTTAACGCTCAAATGCCATGTTTAAGGCTCAACAACCAACCAACACCAGCGGAATTACACACCTAAACTTTGGTGTGTAAAATTCAGCCCCACAAGTTACAACAACTAACCCAACAAGTCTAATGTAGTATTTAGGCAACAACATGCTCATAAAATCCCCAAACCAATTCTTTCATAATCAAACCCCATTTCTTATACGCAACTACTCTAAGTGCATTTTTTCCAACTACAAGTTCTTCCTATTAAACATGCAACGCCCAATACCAACTACAAGAGAAGAAATGTTACCTGAAGTTTTAGCCAAACTTAATCCAACACCTTGCTAGCCTTTTTCCAAGAACACCACCACAATAGTCTTCACAAGCTTGTAATAACCTTTCCTTCCTATTACACTTTTCGCATTTTTCCTTAGGCTTAGAATTCTCTGGGAATTTATATATGACGAGCTTTTTAATTTAGAGAGAGATGGAGGTAAAGATGAAAAGTTGAATGAAATGACCAAGCCTTGGTCAATATAACATGCAGGTAGAAATCGACGTGGGACACTTGTCACCCTCCCACGGCCTCTTTTAAAACAAAAATCGACTTTCTAAGTTTTTCCGCCCAAATTCCACTGCAAATTCTAGGCCATGGCTACGCAGAATCTCCCAAGTGACACTTAACTTTAGGCGCCAAGGCTCGACGCGCATACATGCCATGAATTCTCCTCGCTAAGGCCATGCGCTGCTTCTCCGGCCATGGCACACAGGCCTCGACCAAGTTTTCGATTTCAGTCCTAACTCCTTCCGCATGGCCCCATACGCACGGCTCAACCACGAGGTATAACATTCTCCCTTAGAAACATTCGCCCCGAATGCTCCTTCTAGCCTTACACAAAACACAATATAAACATATCTTCTTAACTATTCCTTAGCAAATAAGAATGCCCTGAGCCACAACATTACTCAAGCATAATCAACCAAATTAACACCAATCGCAGGAAAGCGGGTTACCCGGAGGCATAGTGGAATAAGTGTGGGTATTTCTTCATCATATCATCCTCCGCTTCCCACGCCATCTCTCACCGCTCGCTCCGCCATAAAACTCGATTTAAGCCACCTCCTTCGTCCGAGTCGCCTAACTTCGACGCATCGAGTATCGCCATGGGACTCTCCTCATACGACAACCCTCACACCGGATATCCCGGATCGGTGCACTCTGGATGGATTTCCAACGATTTCCGCAACATAGACACGTGAAAACCGACGTATCACCAAGATCGGACGGCAGATCCAACTCATAGCAACCTTGCCCACTCTTCTGACAACCGACACGCCCAACGTACCTTGGGCCGAAGTTTCCTTCCTCCCAAATCTCATCACACCCTTCATGGGTGACACTTTCGAAAGACCCAACTGACTCAAACTCTGTCGACGCCGATGATCCGCATATGATTTCGCCGACTGGTCGCTAATAACCGCCTCGATAAGCTTCACCTTATCCATCGTCACAACCAACCGCCCGATTAATCGCACTTCTCCCACTTCAAACCAACCTATCGCGACTGCACTTCTCCCGTATAAGGCCTCATGCGCGCCATTCAATACTAATGGTAGCCGCTGTTATAAGCAAACTCCATAAAGGTAAATGATCCTCCCGCCTACCCTCGGTCAATAACACAAGCCCGCAAAGATATCCTCTCGTTGTTCGATAGCGCGCCGCCCGTCCGTCCGCTCCGAGGACGAACGCCACATCGAGACTCACCAGGTCCCTAATCCTTCCGAAAGACTTCCAAGTTAGCCGTGAACCGGCTCTCTATTCGATATAATCGACACCGACTCGCAATCTCACAATCTCTCTAATATATAATCCGCATAGTCTCCGAAAACGCCGCCCGATCGAAGAAGTTGGCCGATTTCACACCACAATAACCCAAATGGAATCATGTCTCCTCTGCGAGGTAACCCGCAATAAAGTCCATGTTGACCACCTCCCACTTCCACATCTAATATCAATACCAGAATAGCCCACCGCTCGTGCTCAACCTTAACTCGCCGACAATTAGACATCGGGCAACAAACCGCCACGCCCCTCTTCAAACCATCCCACCAATACATGCACCGAGGTCATGGTACATCTTAGTCGCACTCGGATGAATCAATAACGAGCACCGGCGCCTCCTGCACCGGCCGACGGTCCTCGCCACATCGGGAACACCTAATCGCTCCTTAAACCTTAGCACCCCATCCGGCATACCTCAAACAGACTTCTTCTCTTCCCGAGAGTCAGATCTCGCACCGCATCAAAATCGGATCCTCATATCGCCGCTTCTTCACCTCCTCGACGATGGAAGACTCGCGCCTTCGAACCCGACTCGCATTAACTAATCAACCAAACGAACCCCAAGGCTTGCTAATCGTAACTTCTCGACCATGTCCTTCTTCCCCGCCGCACTTCGGCTGCACTACCCATCAATATGCGACGGCGACATCCGCAACTACATCGCCTTCCCGGTGGTATAGATATCAATATCACAATCCTTAAGTAGCTCCAACCACCGCCTTCGCCGCAAATTCACCGCCATCAAGATATACCGGAGTTTCGTGGTCTACGCAAATATCCACATGAAATCTATATAAGGAAATTGCCTCCAAATCTTCAAGGTACGATTAATCGCCACTCTAAATCGTGAGTAACGTAATTCCTTTCGCTTCCCTAACCGCCGGAAACATAAGCTCTAACCTTATCGTGTCACACAAGACACAACCTAGCCTAACACCCAACGTGTTACAATAATACCCTAACCTCTAGTCTCTCAAGAGGGGTTAGAACTGTAGTCGTGGTCAACTTCTTCCGATAATCGAAGCCTCTCGCACTTGCAAAATATTCGAGCATCCTTAATCTCGCCATGGTTCCCGCTTTCCTTTCTCTCGCTGCAACCAAACTTGGTTACTATACTGATCTCGATTCTTTGCTTGCCGCATGGCCAAGACTTCCGCCAATCACAATTTAGGGAAGACTTCCTCGATCTCACAAGTAGTAATCCTATTATCCTCTCTCACTGTAGAGCTTATAGTCCTGTTCAACCTCAATTCACTAGATACATAATCCAATGACTTGTCAAGATTTCTTATCGCTCGAGTGTCTACCGCCTTTCCTTTATAAGTTAATTCAAGTTGTCCCGGGTCCTTTACCTCCGTATTCTCTTACTATCTTTCTCGCAAGACAGACGCTACCTTTCCTCGAGGTGTTCCTACCGCCCATTACCTACTAATGGTCTTACACTAGTTCTGGTAATCGTGTCTCGCGCAACTTACATAACCATAGTTGTATTCTCTTTATCCTTTGGTCATAACCTACCTTATGCTTATTAATAGTAAAGTGTTTCTAATTTGATCCATAATCGCATAGCTTCAAACACGTACTACCTTCATTTTTCTTACGACACTTCCCCGACTGCTTCGCGGACGCTGCTCTTAATTACCCCAACATAATACTTTTTCCACTGCTATCTAAAATCAGAATTTACGGCATGACGACATCAAGCACTACCGCCTCCCATCCTCCGCCTAACTATACGGGTACACATAACCCCACAATACGTAGCACTATCCTTACATTTTATGGGAGAGAACTTATCTCCCTTCAATAAACTTTCTCGTGTCACAACCCTAATCACCGGTCCTCTCGTGGTCCTCAGAATCTCTAATCATTACGCACCGCCTTAAAATCGTGTAGATTTTCAAACCTACCAAAGATGCCTCTTCTTTCCGCTACAATACTGCATTTATTTTATTCTGCCTCGAACATTTCCTTGAAATTATCCGGCGTCGGCCCCGACCACCACACCAAACCAACTCCAAGTACTCCAAGGGAACTTAACATAAATTCCTTCAAATTCAAGTATTACTTACTTTCAAGGCCAATTTTTTCCCAACGAACAAGTCACACAAACTTATTAAAACAATGATGCCAAAGAAGTGAAGGATAATTCATCGTTACTACCACTTCCTTCCTACTGATAACCGCCACGGAAAATTGGTACCTAATCAATCTCTTCGTAGTCCACGCTGCATAACATGAGGCCAACTAGCCCGCACTATAATGCACCTCAACGTCCGTCATAATACTCGCTAGTGGTCCGACGACTATATCGTTATCGACAATTATTATCCGCTCACTCGCCTACCACCCAACACTCACGCGTGGTTACCCCATAAAGGTTCTCATGGATTCTCGACTTCATTTCTTTCACACTTCGTTGCTCACTTCTCACGGCCGCATTTTTCCGCACTTCCAAACTTATTCTAGCTACGCATACATAACTTCCATAATAAAGCTGCCTTCGATCTGGAGTTACTAAGTTAAAACAATATAAGGTCATTTCCGCGCCACAACCCGGTTCCGTGGATACGCTCGAACTCAGAAATGATTAATTAGACTCTACTTGTACCTCGCGACTCGCCACGCAATGACTACTATCAACTCGATCCCACCCCATGTCGTATACTAACTTCTCATAATACCATAGTCGTGCCGCCTTGGTCACAACAACCATTACTTACTCCACACGGATCCCATCCGCATTATCCTCTAAGATACCACGAGCTTAATTTACAAACATAGTCTCCCATCAGCCCCTTAATTAAGCTTCTTAAGGTTCCATTACTTTTTCCGACAACTCATCGCCTCCTAATTTTCTCAAACTAGCACGAAACTCCTCACGAGAGTTCCTTAATCGCTCATACCTCCCTGCATCTATTTAGTCCTTACCAAACTCGTAATCTAAAAATCATTCTAGGCAACACATATGCGACCTCACACGTAAATCAGATAGTCATGCATGTCACAATACCAACTATACTACAAGTATTACCAACCCGGATACACAATCCACATAATCTTCTCTGGTCATCACGCCTCGTAATGCAAACACTCATAACCTCGCAGTGAGACGACTTAACCACACACTCTATCGCACGATCTCAGAGTGAAAGAATGGAAACTAATCCTAAATATCTCGCAGCCTCCTCGACATAGATGCGCACAACACACCGATAATCAAGCACTCTACTGATACGGCTCAGACTCTTTCCGAGGATTAATCGCTCGATACTACTTTGTCACGCACCAACCCGACTCCGTGACCTGCCTCAACCCGGCACCCTAGTGACACAACATCGTAGAAAACCAAATGGAATGTAAACTCAAGATAAACAACCATTAAGATATAGAATAGTCTAGCCCAAAACGCTAACCCAAAAGTACATAAACCGAACAGCCATATCCTTAACGAACCAAGTTCGACAAGACTACATGCCTCTAAGAATGAATAACACTATGACGGACAGGCCCCGCCATACCCCGAATGTACAAAAGTTCACAACCTCGTGGAATCGCATCAAAAGACGAGGCCTCCGAGAAACTGAGCCTTCCGAGAACCGAACCGTGATCCCAAGAGCGTTGCTTATGAACCTCAACTCATGCAGATGAACGCAGCTTAAGCGAGGTCGCATAACATGTACTCAAATATAAATCGAAAATACCAGAATAATATCATAAGTCAAAATATAAGTCGGAGTTAGAGATTAAAAATCGCTTTACTCAGACCGTGCCTTACTAACAATGAGTAACAAATGTATATATATATCGATAAAAATAGGAGGCTCATGATCAAAACAGGTACCTCGCCTGCAGATTAAGCAATCTTACTCGGACTATTTCACCCGCATAGGTCCTGTGGACCCGCATGAGGTCATCCGCCTCGCTATGGATCGCTTTCACCCGCACGGGACTATTTCACCCGCACGGATCCTCGTGGATCCGCACGAGTACCATCACAGACGCACGGGACTATTTCACCCGCACGGATCCTATGGTCCATCCGCATGAGTACAAGCGCCGCACTCGCATCACGGGTAGCAAATCCATGGCATAAATAGTAAACCATCCTATCGAGCATACCCGGGCCACCCATCGCACAGATGTCCAAAGGAAATAACAAGAATAACCCGGGTTTACCTGATAATATATATATAACATAGCTCATCCGCTATCATACATAACATAAGCACTACCTACTATCATATCATAACATAAGCACTACCTACTATCATATCATAACATAAGCACTACCGCCTATCATATCATAACATAAGCACTACCGCCTATCATATCATAACATAAGCAAGTTAAGAAAATACCCTAACTTCTTATTAACATTATTAATATATCCTCTCTCATTTTAGTATACCTAAGGCACCAACATGTCTTTTAATAGAAAATCCGAATTTAACCCAAGTACCATGACTTCTAACCTTTTAAGAAATAACTCCTTTTATACAAAAATTCCAAGATACTAATCACCATAGTATCAAGTTACGATTTCTTTTCAAAGCAAGTCACACTTCCTTTTAAAACTATCTCAAGCTTCTAAATTGTTGACTTCATTTCTTGTAAACCTTAGGCAATTCATGCCTTAAAACCATTTTCCTTCCATGTTCAAATCATCAAAACCTTTCTCCATTAACCACAATCTAATATAACCAACTCCCATAAAGCCGTTATATTAGAGTTAAACAATAGTAAAACACATTCCCTTAAGTCCAAGCGGATTTTTATACTTTTCTTTTAAAACTAAGCAAGTATCAAATACTTATAACAAACTTAAGATTTCCAAATCTCAGACGCTCACCGTACTACATGTGTACAACTAATCATGCTCAAGAGATAGGAAAGCTCCACATACCTCTTCTGGCCAATCCACAAGCTAAGTCCAATTTACCGCACGTAGTATGTCAACCTAAAATGACCACAATACGCTTATCGCTTCCAATTATAATGCAGAATTTTTCCGTTAAAGTCACCAATTTCCTACTGAAAATCGCGGCTTTCCTTTGTTTCTACATACTTTGCCACCTTTCCAAGGTCGATTTAACGCTCAAATGCCATGTTTAAGGCTCAACAACCAACCAACACCATGGAATTACACACCTAAACTTTGTGTGTAAAATTCAGCCCCACAAGTTACAAATAACTAACCCAACAAGTCTAATGTAGTATTTAGGCAACAACATGCTCATAAAATCCCCCAAACCAATTCTTTCATAATCAAACCCCATTTCTTACTTAACTACTCTAAGTGCATTTTTTCCAACTACAAGTTCTTCCTATTAAACACGCAACGCCCAATACCAACTACAAGAGAAGAAATGTTACCTTGAGTTTTAGCCAAACTTAATCCAACACCTGCTAGCCTTTTTCTCCAAGTTAACACCACCACAATAGTCTTCACAAGCTTGTAATAACCTTTCCTTCCTATTACACTTTCATTTTTCCTCAGGCTAGAATTCCTCTCGGGAATTTGCAGGCGACGAGCTTTTTAATTTAGAGAGAGCTGAGTGTAAAGATGAAAAGTTGAATGAAATGTCCAAGCCTTGGTCAATATAACGATGTAGCAGAAATCATGGGGGACACTTGTCACCCTCCCACGGCCTCTTTTAAAACAAAATCGACTTTCTAAGTTTTTCCGCCTAAAATTCCCTGCCTGTTCGCGTTTCCCTAGGCCACACGCGCAACTCCCGGGACACTGAACTTTAGCGCCATGCCCCGATTTCCGCCGCGCCATGAATTCCCGGCGCCATGGCCTCGCTCGGCAAGGCCGCTACTGAGGCCCCGACCAAGTTTTCTGATTTCGAGTCCTAACTCCTTCCGCATGGCCCCATACGCACGGCCTGAACCACGAGGTATAACATTTTCTTTATTCTTCAGGCTTAAGTCAAAAGACATCACAAGAAAGATTGCTTAGTTCTATATATAGTATACTTCAACTATATATTCTAATAACATGAAATTTCCAATTACAGAGGGACAAGATAATTACCGATAAGTTCATAATTATCCAAGTTATAATGTCGATCCCGAAAGTAAGGTTTAGCTCATTCGGGCGCCCAAACCACTCCAAACAACCCTTAGAAGTTCTAACTAACTTCTACTCAAATACTTCAACCAACTACGAAGATTTCTGTGGTTTTGCATTGAGACTGACAAAAGATTGTAGATTTCTGCTCTACGATGAGAGGTAACTTTTGAAATACTACTAGGTAAAGGCTAAGGTATTTGGGCATTATAACAATACTAGGAGAGTATTTTTCATACCACAAAAAGGGGGTATTATACGAAACAACTAGCAGTGGGTACCCACCACCGCTAGCACCTCAGCTGTGGGAGTGGCTCGCCACAAAGTGCCACTCAAAGTGAGGGGCTTTCACCATGGCCTTTTGTGAGGCCTCTGGACGAGAGTCAAACAAGAGGAGAGGGAAGGATAGCAAGACTTGGAACATATTTGACGAATTAAGTCTTCTGGCCATGGGTATTTATAGTAAACCAAAAGCCAACCAACGGCCAAGATCGCTTATGTGCAAGTGCAAGTGTAAGGCCAAGATCAGCCAAGTGCACCCTAGACCCTACCTAAAACCTCACAAATATCTACACAAATATCTACCAACCGCTTCACCCGCCAAGGCCGCCCCACTGCTTCATTATCGCAGTGGTGACACACGCCACCCTCCCGCTGTCCAAAATGTTTCGCCTCTAAAAATCCAAGCAAAATAAGAAAAGACATAGCCGGAATTTTCCCTCGCAAGTTATGTAAAACGCTTCAAAAGATTTCTAACCACATAAAACGTCATTCGCTAAGTTACCATTTAAAGTGGGTGACACGTGTCACCTCCTATCGCCCTCAAAAACGCCTTCTCCAAAAATATCCACAATGGCCAAAATCTCAAAACAAAGGCTCTCTACAAAACCAGAATTTCTCGTGGGCCCCACGTGACCATTTCCAAAATAAAATTCAAAATTCTAATATAATCTAAGAAGCCCAAATTCCAAACTGGGAACCCACCCTTCAACGAACATTTTTCCTTAAAAACCTGAACTTTTTCCCGTGGAAGAATCACCTCTTTCTTCCTTTCCAATTTTTCTGCCGCTCAGGCTCTCGCCGACCAGCATACATACCCGAGAATACGGGTATAACATTCTCTTTAGAAACATTCGCCCCCAATGTTCCTTCTAAGACGGATATCGATGAAGCTTCCTAACAAGTCACAACGCCACGCCACACAACAACACACGCCCTCTTCTTTCCTTACTCGTGCCCTCTAGAACACTTGAACTCTCCCAAAGACGTACTCATACTTTAGCCATTACTTCCGCTAAAATCTCCGAGTCACTACCTCCAAACTTCGTCATCTTACTAACCTCAAACTTCCTTAAGGCCATTCCCCGCCTTTACGAACCGCTCGTCGAACGCTGGCCCACGAACTCATACGATGGTCACACAAACTGGGCCTAGCATCCTCGTGACTCCTACCACCAAGTGACCACCTGTAATCGACTTCACCTAAACCGGTTACGTTGACCAAACGGTCCTCAACCCGACTCCCCAATCACTGCTAAACTCTCTGTTCGATCCGAATAATCTTACTAATTCACATCATGAAAGCTACCACTCCATCTCACACTACCCACTGACTTATCACACAAATAAATCCCACGTGATACTACTACTGAGCAAGTGGTCAAAAATAAATTTTAACTCAAGACGACCTACCCTAAGGTCTCGGGCCGTGACATAGTCTAAGGTTCACACTTACCATGCCCCCATACGTATCCTCCCAACTAAGCATGTTTTCTAACTCACAATTAACACAACGCTATTCGTACATAGCACATAATAATGAGACCATCATAACAAGCATACCAAAACTCTGAGGGTTATGATATACCCAAGCTACCGCCCACTTTCAATCATAGCGCCGCAGGCGCATAATCGTAGGCGGCGAACCAAACATCGATCCTGTGGGTCGAGTCTAACATCCGTATACCTCGTCGGATAGTCGCAAATGGCCTCGCTGGCCGCAAAAATAACAAGCTCCTCCGCACCACGACACTTCCCAAACGCGTCTACCACATCGACCACACCGAGTGCAGGTGGACCGATCCGCCAACACCCTTACTTCCTCGAAACTCCGAACCTCGAGCCCGACCGCTTCCCGAATACTCAAGGCCGGAGGACCACTGCGACCGGGCGGAGGTACAAAACTAGATGCCGCCGAGGCGGTCCGCTCAAAGTCACCAGCGACCATGTTGTTCGCCTCTTCGCGATTCGTCATTCCGCCGACCTCCGTGCCTCACATCCTGCAGATGAGTCGCACGCGGCAATGTCCATGCTCTACCAAGAGCTACCTCAACATGCTCACATGTAATCATCGAAGCTCAAACATATCGCGCACTCGATCCTCCATATTTAGCACAACGCTGGGATCGCCAATGAGTCTAACTCCACATCCCGAACCGCACGCCCGCCTCCGTTTAAGCATCAAAAATCTACTGCGTTCTCTCATCCGGAGGAGAAGTGAGTTAGGAAAGCCTCAAAACTCATCCCATACCGCTGGAGTGCATGCTCTCCCGAAAGCTCCCATGAATCAAACCAATCGATCATGTATCACGCAATTGATGCGTAACTAAAGGTCACATCGGTCTTCAAGCCTTGATCACCCGTGATGATCCGTCAGAATCACGGATGAACTTGGCGATCATCCTGTGCCTCGACCCATAAAATCAAGCTACAACTCGTAAAGTCCCGTAGCCTCAAACTATCTCGCTTCTGGGTGAATCCATCAAAGCATCGAACTGAATCGCCGTGATCCAATATCCTCATATCTCGCCACGACTCGCAAGAATCGCCATCTCTCAGAACCCATCTCCTCTCGCCTGCATCAGGACTGGAGGCTCTGTTGGTCTCAGCCATCGGGCTTCCAAACTCTGGGCCGGGCGGGCGCCACAAACCCGGGCACTCAAGCACAACTCAGTAATCGCCCGATCGCGCCAGACTTATATCTCACTAGCAAGACCTCGGCCGCTTTGCCTTCTCTCTGCTCTGCACTTGCGAGGCATAATGTAAAAACGAGATACGCCGAGGGTCCAACTTACAACACATCTCAAGGCACGATCTCGTAATGAGAAGAATGGAAACTAATCTCTAATGTCCTATAGCCTCGACATAGACGTGGTGCACAACACACCGATAATCAAGACTCTACTAGACACTGCTCAGAGACACTTTCCGAGATTAACCGCTTCGATACTCACTTTTTGTAACGACTGCCCGGGCCCAAGCATCGGGTGCCTTATCCTGCACCCTAGTGATACAACTAATGAGAAAACCAATGGAAAATAAAACTTTAAACAAGAAACAAGATATATGAACATAAAACAAAGCCAACCCAAAGTACCTTCCAATAACATAAATAAATACAACTCTTTCAAAAATGGGCTTAACTTTTACCACTCCTCGCCACAACAGATTACTGCACTTCTAAGATTTATTAATAACTATGACGGGCCAGGCCCCCGCCATACCCTCGAATGTACAAGAACCTACAACTCAGTGGAACACATACTAAAAGATAAGCCTCCTGAGAAACTGAGCTTCCCAAAACGCTGAACCGAGATCCTAAGAGCGAGGATCCACGACCATGCATCTCTTCACAGATGAACGCAGCCCCAAGGGCGAGGTCAAGACAATGTGTACCAAGTATGTGAAATCAGAAAATATCAGAATGAAATCATACTAGTCTATATAAAGCAGAGACATGATGATAACCAAACTACGCTTCACAACATAAAAGCAAATATGTCAGCCGTGACTCACGCCTCAAGTCATCACTCAAATATAACTATGGGTCTCACGCCCACAACATCAATCATGTTCGTGATCATGGTGATGCCCCGAAATTCTCGTGATCGGTGTAGACATGTCCATGATGCAACAATAATACCAATGCCCCACGGCCACATGCCCCCTAATTTACCTGCAGACACGCCCATATGACATCAACAATAATATACCGCGATCAACGCCGCACGCCACATGCCCCGGAATTCTACTCCTCGACATGTCCATGTAACCACAATAACAATATATCGGTAATCAACTCCGGCCGCACGGTCCGCATGCCCTGACATCAGACGGTAGATACGTCCACGTGACATCAACAACAAGACAAGAATCAAAATGGAAACATACCCGTGAATTCTCCATCACCGCCAAAGACGCCCAAGTAAAAGCTTCAATAAGTCGATCGACTCTATCGAGACGCCAGTAACACGTAAATACCACACTTGCACAACAAAGGCTATCATCACAAGCATAGGCAAGTTTACAACAACAAGCATGTGCAAGTTTCACACAACTCAAAGTACTTTCATTTTATGCCAAAGTCCGGTTTTTAACCCCAAGGTACTACATACGCTAAGTTCTTTTTAAAAGAGATCCATTACTTTATAAAAGTCACCCGACACCCGTAGTATTAGAATGACCAACCCACATTCCTTTTCAAAATCAAGTAACAACATTCTTTTCCTAAGTTCCAGTTTGCCTAGTTTCAATTACGCAAGCTTTCTCAAACTTAATCACTGGATTCCTTTTAGAACAATCGAGTAACATATACGTCATATACGTGAGTAGTTTATTCTTGTTTATAACGATCTTATTACAGCCCATGATCTAGAAAATGTAATATCATTTTGTCTCATCTTAGCTTCTATGCATCGGAGGTTTCATCGGTTTTAATACAACACAACATTATTCAATACATTTTCCTTTATTAACGCCGCAGTTCTGTCGATACACATTCTGATTTCAAATCAAGAAACATTATCCCTTTAAAAACCAAGTACTTCATTACTCATGAATCGAGGTTTCACACAACATCCACATTAAAACAAATAAGTTAAGTCTCTTATCTTATAAGATCAAGTCTCTTAACTTCTAACATCAAGAAACCATTCTTTACCTACATAAAGTCGTTATAACTAACTTCCCATAAAGCTATTATAACACCCTATGTTTTAAACCAACCAAATCACTTAGCACACGTGACGCTCACCGACTACAGTTCACAACAATCATGCTAGAAAAGATAGGAAGAGGTTCACATACCTCGCGACGAGTATCGACAATAAGCAAAATGCCCCACAAGATCAGAATCAAGCCGCTTCCACTCTTCAAGAGAATACGCCATCGCAAAGATTTCCACCTAAGGCCACAAACGCTCATTAACTTCTAACCATACGGTTCCATGTCCCATGTAAAATTCGCAAAGACTCCCGCAATAAACAGAAATCTCCTCCTCTATCGAGGCCACCAAGCCAACCAGTGGGGTTTATATCGCTTAACCGACAACCATCTCTACTACACAACAATGCTACACAAGTCTACTCGCACACACCATGTAAATACAGCTCAGCTTCTTCTTTATTCTTCAGCTTAAGTCAAAAGACATTGCCATAAGATTGCTTAGTTCTATATAGTATACTTCAACTATATATTCTAATAACATGAAATTTCCAATTACAGAGGACAAGATAATTCACTCGATAAGCCCATAATTATCCAAGTTATAATGTCGATCCCGAGCAAGGTTTAGCTCTCAATTCGCGCCCCAAACCACTCCAAACAACCCTTAGAAGTTCTAACTAACTTCTACTCAAATACTTCAACCAACTACGAAGATTTTTGTGTTTTGGCTGAGACTGTAAGTGACAAAAGGTAGTATTTCCGCTCTACGTGATAGAGGTAACTTTTTGAAATACTACTAGTAAAGGCTAAGGTATTTTGGGCATTATAACAATACTAGGAGAGTATTTTCTATACCAAAAAGGGGTATTATACTAAAACAACTAGCAGTGGTACCCCACTACTAGCACCTCAGCTGGGATGGGCTCGCACACAAAGGCCAAAGGGGGAGGGTTTTCTCGCCATGGCCTTACTAGGAGTGGGCTTGACGACGAGTCAAACAAGAGGAGAGGGAAGGATAGCAAGACTGGAACATATTTGACGAACGTGTCTTCTGCCATGGTATTTATAGCAAACCAAAAGCCAACCAACGGCCAAGATCAAGCCATGTGCAAGGCAAGTGTAAGGCCAAGATCAAGCCAAGTGCACCCTAGACCCTACTCCTTAAAACCTCACAAATATCTACACAAATATCTACCAACTCGCCCCCAATTCCGCCAAGTCACTCCACTGTTTATCATCAGGGTGACACATGTCACCCTCCCGCTGGTCCAAAATGTTTTCGCCTCTCAAAAATCTGCAAAATAAGAAAAGACATAGCCGAATTTTCCCCTCGCAGTTATAAAACGCTTAAAAGATTCGACTTAACCTGCAAGCCACAGACAAACGTCATTCGCCTAAGCCACTAGGCGGGGGTGACACGGTCACCTCCTATTGGCCCTCAAAAATGTCTTCTCCAAAAATATCCACAATGGCCAAAATCTCAAAACAAAGTGGTCTACAAAACAGAATTTCTCCCTGGCCCACGTGACCATTTCCAAAAATAAAATCTCAAAATTCTAATATAATCTAAGAAGCCCAAATTCCAAACTGGGAACCCAATTCCTTCAACTAACATTTTTCCTTACAAAAACCGGAACTTTTTCCCGGGGTTAATCACCTCCTTCTTCCTTTCCAATTTTTCGCGGCTCTCGTGACGCACGCCCTCGCATACATACCCCGAGAATACGGTATAACATTAGGTATGGCCATAATGGTCATTGACCATAGCCTTAGGATGACTAAGTCTTCAAATTAACGAAGCTGAGATTATTGACCAAGTCAAAGGAGTCAATTAGTCTTGATATTTGCTAAGAACTCATCCAAACCACCCAATTGTTCATATCTTGACCCTCCATGTTGATTTATAATACTAGTAGTAGTGAGACTAGTTCCATACTTAGCCAAATTTACACAAGAAATTGATTTAACATAGAGCAAGAGCTCTGTTCTGTGCTCTCAAGAACAAAAATTTTCGTCATTGTTCTTTAAGCTCCACGCTTTAAAACCAAGGTTCATGAGTGTTATGTAAGAGTATCTCAATAGAAAATCCCTAAAAAGAGAGTTTTCTGATTAGTCGCAGTTTAAAACCTAGTGGCTTTCAGGTTCTGATCGAAGTTCAAGGAAATTGGTTGGTGTTGTTCTATGGTCTCAAGTAATGGATCGTTGTTCAAGAGGCTCTAAGTTGCTAAGGAGCGACTTCCGGATTTGGAAGTTAGATTGAGATTCGTTGAGGTATAATCTTGTTTCTTGCTGTTACAAGATTATGATTATTGTTAGCCTTACATTTTACTAAAGATGAGCATATGTGTTGAAGTTTTATAAATGTTATGAATTGTTGTAGCCTAAGAACCTAAATGACACATTAGCCATTTGAAGTTGGATTTCAAGTCGGGTCGAAGTTAGAATAGTCGATGTTAATTACTCGAGTTTGTAGTAGTTATAATCGCCATGACTTGATATCACGTTAGGCTAATAACTTGATTGAAACGGAAGTTGGATAAGAATCGATGTTGTAGTACTTCGTTAGCCTAATCGACTAGTAGTTGTTTTAGCTTGTTATCGCTTGGGCGGAATTTTACACGCCTAGTAGGCAGGTAATCCCCTATTGTTGATTTCATCGTTCGGCCTTAAACGCGCGTGTTCGGTTATTGTATTCGCCTTGAAAAAGGTGGCAAAGTAAGTAGAAACAAAGGAGGTGTTGTCCGATTTTCCGTAGAATCGTGACTTAGCACTTAGAATAATTCACGATGTATTTAAGTGAGAGGTTAATGGACGACAGGACCATTATAGTCATACTAAGTATAGCGATCCTACTGGAGAGTGGAATAGCTATCAAGATTGAAGTACTTTGGAGCATTTTGCTACTTGTCGACAATCGTCGCGAGGATGCGAACCTCTTCCTCCTTCGGCATGATTCTATGTATGGAATATACTTGTGGTATCATCTCATGTTTCCTTCTACTCTGGTTAAGAGGTAGTTACGTGATTTACTTTATGTAGAACTTTTCCTATCTTCGAAAGCATGACTAGTAAGACGATGTAGTACTCAGACGACAAGACTATGACATTCTTTACTTGTTTTACGAATGCCAAGTCGTGGTTAGAGATTAACTCACTTCTTTGAAAATAGTAATGATGTCTTAAGTTGATTTTAAAGTTAAGTGGACTCAAGAGTTTTAAAGATGCGATACTTGTTCCGCTTTAAACGATAAGTCCATCGATAGGAAATTGTTTATGGCTAAGGTATAGTGAATATAACGCTTTTATGGGAAGTTAGTTATATTTGCCTTATGGAAAGATAAATGACTTGACTTTAGTGAAAAGACAACTTGATTTACTAAGATCGCTTGTCTAAGGTTTTATAAGAAAAGTTAAGTCACTTGTTTTGTGTTGCAATTGTATTTCTAAAAATGTATCGTGACTTGTCTTGAAAGACTGATAGGACTTGATACTATAGCGTTAGTATCCGAAGTTGTAATTGAAAAGAGTCTTTCTAGCGAGTAAACGCGCACGAGTACGCTGGGTTAAATTCTGATTTTAGATGACATTATCGACCCGTGAACGGGTCGGCAAGATACCCATACCGCACTATATGACATTATCGACCCGTGAACGAAAGCCGCAAAGATACCCATACGCAAACTATATGACATTATCGACCAGAACGGGCCGGCAAGATACCCATACGCAGACTATATGACATTATCTAATTCGTGAACGGGTCAAAGATACCCATACCGCGCACTATATGACATTATCGACCCAGAACGGGCCGGGCAAAGATATGTTATACTCAGATTTCCAGAGTATGTACGTAAGGGAATACGCATTTAAAGTCTTGCCTTAAAGATAAGCTCGACGCTTTATTTTGTACACAACTCACTAAAGGAATCGCTTTCCACTAAACGCTTCCACGCCTTTCAGAGTAAATTCCGCCATGCCATTTCTTATTTTTGCGGATTTTTCCGAGAGACGAAACATTTCAGATCAACGGAGGGTGATACGTGTCACCTCACATCGAAGCAATAGGGTGGCTTGACGATCAAGGCCCAAAGAGGGTGCTGGCCTCGGCCGATCGGGTCCTTTGTTTAGGCCTTGTTTTGAGTGTTTTCAGTGCGAGTGTTTCATGGAGGTTTTTGGAGTGAGTAGGTGCACTTGGCTTGATCTTCGCCTTACACTTGCCTTGCACTTGTCTTCATCTTCGCCATCGTCGCCAAGGCTTGAGCTATAAATACCCCTTAGAGACTTAAGAGTTATTCATCCACAAAGTTATCTTCCAAGTCTAAAATCCTCTCCTCTCCTTGCTTTTCGTCCAAACACCTCTTCCTCCTCAGGTCAGATGGCCAGAGCCTACCCCCTAGCCTAGCCTAAATCTACCCCCTCCCTTGGTAGAAAAGTTGTCTTCTAGTATCGCTATAATGCCCAAAATACCCTAGCCCAAATCCCTTAGTCTTCGTGTCACAAGAACTTCTAAGGTTTCGAGCTACCGGCGCATACAACTTGGTGAGCTAAACCTTGCTCAGCGCGACTTTATCTGTGATATTATCGCTTACCGAGGTAATAATCCTAACCTCTTGAATTGTAGAATACTTATTGTTATGGTATAAGAATAAGTATAAATACTTGTAAGTATATCACGTAATCGTAATCAAGTATTAATCACTTGTAAGGTTTAAAAGAAGAATAATCAAATCAGATTTACATAGACTGCTTTCACAAAGAGACTTATATAGCTCACCTGCAGGGAAGGCGCCCGACTTCATCGTAGAATTATGAACCCCTGCTTAGAATGACCTTCGCAGTAGTCTTTAATAGATATGTGACTATTATAGTCGACTCTCCGCGACATATTCAACTCGCGTGGTTTTCACCGGTAAGGTATGTGATTCTTCCTAAAGCATGATATTTTACAATATATAGTACCAGACGCATACGTGTTAATCGAATAATACTTTACGGTAATGCCTCACGCTTAAGCTCGAATAATACTTATGGTAATGCCTCACTGGCTAGCTCAATAACAAAGAATCAAAACATTTCAAAAGAATATCGAATCATTTTTAATGTAAGATAAATACTTGGTTTTTAAACAAAGCTTAAGAATTATACTAGCTTTATGGGAAGTTAGGTATAACAACTTAAGAAAGATAAAAGGAATCGCTTACTTGCTTGTTTATAAAAGCCTTGTATTGATTTCTTAAGTGTAGTAGATTGTTTGATAAGTAGACATGTTATGACGCTACCCGTGTTAGTTCTTGTAACGCCGTAAAGCGGTCATTCTCGCGGCTTACGCTGATAACCCAGAAGTCCATCAGATCGTTATTGTATCACCTACCCTCGATCGTTATACCGCGGCTTCGCTTCGATGCGGGTCTATACGCCCATGCGGTTCGCGAGACTACGCGGAGCACAGATGCTCCAGATTGATCATTCCGGCGCTTAGCCCGACGCTGGGAATCTCGGCGCGGCCCGCCGAGACTACGCGCCTTTCGAGGCTATGCGGCCGCGGAGCTCAGCGGACGCCGGGTCGCTGCCCCGGCGCGAAATATCTCACGCGGTCCGCGCGACCTATGCGGCCGCGGAAGTCCAGACTAGGCACGCACGATACTACGGGCGTATCGCCTTGCTTCGATCATTCGCGCCTAGAATAGACCATACGCTTTTCCTATCATTGCTGTTGCGATGTGGCACTATGTGCAATCGAATCGATTGTATTTGTGAAAAGGTTTTGAATACTGATTTCATTTAAGTACTTTATAGTTTCACATACTTGGTACCGCCAGATCGACTCCTTCGGGCCGCTCATGCCGCAGCGGCAAAGCAGTGCTAGATCCACATCCCAGATTTGCGCTGTGTCGTGAGCTCCATCTTCTCCGAGGCTCTACTTTGGGTACGATCTCCCCGTATTGTAGATAGTTTTGTACAGTAGGTACGGCGGCCCCGTCCCGCCATAGTTGTTACTTCCTGTGAGGTCTCAGAAGACTATTGTACAATGGGACGTAATCGCAAAACTTGAGTTATTTATATTATGCCGAAAGGCAAGCTTTTCATCGATAAACTGTGTCTTACTTTATAAATCAAGCTCGCCTTGTTTTATATTCCGCGTTACTCGATGATGACTACTGGGTGCCTCTGAAGATCACACGCCCCGAACGGTCGTGACAAAAGTGGTATCGTGAGCGCTAATCTCTGAAAGAGTCTGCATCGTATCTAGTAGTCTCGATTATCATGTGTGCACCACGCCAATAATCGTGAGGCTATAGGATATTTAGGATTGGTTTCATTCTTCTCATTCTCGAGATCGTGCTTAGAGTCAGTTATAGTCGACCCTCTAACGATTCCTTTCCTCGTAATGCTTATGCCTCCACGTAAGGCAACCCGCCCGTAAGCGGCAACTGGCGGAGCCGCTAGCAGACACCCAGAGTCACGAGGGCTCGTGCCCGGGCCTATACCGCAGACGGCGAGTTCTATGACGCCGCCAAATTTCAAAGATTGCATCACAAGACCTACACCTCCCGCCCCACACCGGGCGATGAGTTAGGGCAAGGAGACGGCCCACCTTTGGCAAAGTCAGGCCCGACACGGAGAGATCGACGCGCAGCTCCAGCCCAGCCCAGCCTGCCGCACCTGTGGTACACCCGATGGCAGACAGTTTGAGGCTACGAGATTTCGAGTCAGAGTTCACGGAGTTTTATGGGTCGAGGCCGAGGATGATCCGCAGGAGTTCATCCGCCGCCTTCAGAGGATTTGAGAGGATCGTGGCTTCGAGACCGAGGTCGTGATATTCGGTTCAGACGGCCGCGTGACACCGCAATGATTGGTTTGATCTACGAGCTTTCCCGGGAGAGTACGCACTCAGCAGATGGGATGAGTTTTCAGAGGCTTTTCTCACACACTTCGCCTCCGCAGATGCAGGCACGAGCCGATAGATTCTGGCCGAGACAGGACGCACCGCCGTGGGAATACAATGTCGAGTTTGATTCTTTGGCAGATATGTCCCAAAGATTGCAGCAGATACGAGGATGTGGTACACCGCCACGCCACCGCTAGATGATTATATGGCCGAGTCATGCGCGGTGTTTTCTTCACCGTACGACATTACCCGCACGCAGCCCATGCACCAGATGCGGCGAGCGCAGAGACCACGGGCAGAGCGATATCGCCAGCAGGTTAAGGCCAAGACGGCCGTTCTTGGTGGTCCTCGTGGTGGCGATCGCCAGGTCCAGATTTGCACCACACCAGCCGCAGCGCCCTACCTCATTTTCAGCCCACCAGAGCGGGGCCAAGGTGTCGTGGCCTCAGACTTTGATTTGCGTAGCGGGCGCTAACTGCTCGAGGTTCGCTCGCAGCTGTCTGTGTGGCAGATACCATTCGGGAGCCAGACCGAGCTTGCTATACTTCAGGGCCGCAGGTCACTTTGGCGAGTTTGTCCGACCGGGCGCTACCGGGTAGGCTCACCACTGTGGTCTGCTGCCGCTTCATCCTCGACAGCTATTTCGCCCGAGGCGCGTACTCAGCGGGTCGCAGGTCGCGGCAGGGTCGTGGTCGTCTCAGCCGAAGGTCCTCGAACCGCATATATGCTTTGTCCACCTACAGATCGTGAGGCCTCACCGATGTCGCCACGTACCTTATCGCTCGGCTCACGTGGTATGCATCGATAGATCCGGTTCTATCGCCCCATATATCTCCCTTGTCGCTAGTAGATGTGGATAGAGCCCGAGTCCATAGACTTTTCGAGGTAGCTACGCCAGCGGTGATTCGGATAGCTCTACGTATATAGAGCTTGTCCCGTGACTATTTACGCCGCTTGACCTCAGCCGACTTGACAGTCGAGACGATCGACTGACGCGATCATGGGACGGATTGCTAGCTTCTTGCTATGCCAATGTAGACCGCAGGGAGAGTAGTACGGTTCCAGCTCCGGCGAGCCATTGTCGAGCGGGAGGAGCACCAGATCGCCGGCGTGGTAGGTTTATTTCCTACCAAGGCTAGGAAGATGGTGCGTATGGGTATATCTACCATCTAGTTCGAGTGTTTGATATCGAGGTCATGCACCAGATTTTCACCGCTCAGAGTCGAAGTTCCCGCACGTGTTCCTGACGACCTCCCGCATCCTCCCGAGAGGAGATCGAGTTTTGTATTGACATATTGCGATACTTCGCCTATTTCCATTCCGCCATACGTAACGGCACCGCCGAATGAGAGTCAAGGATCACCAGGGATTTGCTGCAGCGGCTTCATTAGGCCCAGTTGTTTCTCCGGGCGCCGTATTGTTCGCGAAGTTATGACGACGCCGCACGCATGTGTTGATTACATGCAAATAACAAGGCGACCATTAAGAACAGATACCCTTCCTGTGATTGATGATTTGTTCGACTACCAGTGGCGCGAGATGTTTCTCCAAGATTGATGCGTCGCTATCATCGTTCGTGTCGAGAGGCGATGTCCCAGATCGCATTCGACCCAGACGCATTACGAGTTCAGTGGTCATGTCTTTGTCGACCAATGCTCCGCAGATTCATGGATTTGATGAACCGAGTGTTCAAACCATTTTGGACACGCTTGTGATAGTGTTCATCGATGATATCTCGCTTATTCTCGCCAGAGCGCGAGCACGCGAGCATTTGGCGATCAGGCCGACAGCTTCCAGATCAGCTTGTACGCCAAGTTTTCCAAACGTGAGTTTTGGTGACTTCGCATGGCGCTGGGCATATTGTCGGGCTGACGGCATTCGAAAGGATACGCCAAGATCGAGGCAACCAGACTTGGCCGAGACCTACTACCCGGCAGAGGTTCGCAGCTCGGGCCTCGCAGTTATTATCTACGGTTCGTGGAGAAGTTTGCTTCTATCTCGCACCATTGACTAGCCGACTCGGGCGCACCAAGTTCCGCCGATCGATGTCAGGAGCAGTGGTTTCCAGCTGCCGAAGAGAGATTGACGACCGCCCCGCTCTTACTTCCCGCAGGTCCAGATGGTTATGTCGTGGTATTGTGACGCGCTGCATCGGGTTGGGACGTGTTGACGCAAAGATGGCAGAAGTTATAGCATATGCATCCCGACACCAAGAAACACGCAGAAACTACCCCACCCATGATTGAGCCGGGCCGTGATTCACGCCAAGATCCGAGGCACTATTTGTACGGGTTCACGTGGATATTTATACTGCACCACAAGAGCCTCCAAAGATATCTTCACCAGAGGAGCCGAACTTACGGCAGAGACGGTGGTTAGAGTTGCTTAAGGATTACGATGTTGATATCCCGTACCACCCGGGAAGGCCAACGCCAGGGCGTACGCCTAGTCGTAGTCACGGGAGCCTATCGACGCAACAGAGTATGAGGGACATGGTTCGTGATTTGCATCGCTTAGCTGAGCCTCGTGTCCGCTTGATTGATTCTCGATAGCTGGGTTAGAGTTCGCGAGGTTGCCGAAGTCTTCCATCGCCGGCGAGGCGAAGAGGCAACAGCTCGAGGATCCACTTTGATTCGATATCGCGATACCTCTTCGAGGCGCGGTCCTTGAGGTAGCACCACGGGTGCTAAGGTTTGAGGGCGCTGTGTGTTCCAGATGTTTCAGACTTCGCAGCAGTTCTCGGGGAAGCACACGCTGCTACTTATCCATCCGTGGTCGACTCAAGACGTACCACCACCTTAGATCCGTATCGTGGGACGGTTCAAGAGGGACGCTGCAGTTCGTGAGCCCGCCCGTGGTTGCCGCAGAAGGCAGAGCACCGCAGGCCCGTGGTTTGTTACGCATTTATCGAGATCCCGACTGAAGGGAGGTAATCAACATGGACTTTATCACAGATTACCTCGCACTCAGTGAGACATTTATTCTATACTGGTTATCGCCGACAGTCGATTTAAATCAGCCCACTTTCTTCCCGCCAGATCGACTTTTTCTACCGAGGATTACGCCGACTTTACATCCGAGAGATCGCCGATCGCATGGAGTCCCTACTGATCATATCGCATGCAGGAGCCCGCTTTACGCTAACTTCGAGGTCCTTCCGCAGGGGTTTAGGACGCAGTGAGCCTCGAGTAATCGCATTTCATCCACGCATGCATCTGACAGCAGAGCGCACTATCCGCACTTCGAGGATATGCCGCGAGCCCGTGTTATTGACTTCGGTAGTCGGAGGATCATTTGCCCCTGCTGAGCTCATATAATAATAGCTACCACCCAAAGATTCGATGGCGCCTACGAGGCCTTGTATGGCGAGGAAGTGCAGATCGCCATAGGTTGGTTCGACGTGGGCGAGGCGCGCAATGGGGACCAGATTTGGTACAGCAAGTGCGGATAAGTGTTTATCCGAGAGCGCTTATCGATAAACCGTAGTCGATGGTCGATGCAGATCATCGTCGCCAGATCTTGAGTTCGAGGTTCATGATTGGGTTTTCCTAGCGCCACCCATGGCGGTGTGATGAGATTCGGAAGAAGGGGAAACTCACTCTAGTACATCGGGCCGCTTCGCATTGTCCGCAGGTGCGCAAGGTTGTTTATGAGTCGATCCGCCGTCCGATCTCGAGGCAAAGATCCCGCTTTTTCACGATCTATGCCGGCGAGACGATCGGATCCATCTGTGGTACACCCGATCGACGATGTCCGTGTGACCGGCGGTTATCGATGAGGAGATTCCCATAGCGATAGTCGATCGCCGTTAGGCGCTCATGACGGGACGGGCTTCACAAAGTCTTGGCGAACGAGCTCAGTGGAGGAGATACGGGAGGCCGGCGAGGACACGAGGCGAAGTATCCTCACCTATTCCCATACCTCCGTAAATTCACTTTCCTACTTGTAAATTTTCGCATCGCTTTCGCCATGTATCGCTCGTGGCCGCTAGGTGGCATTTACAATCGCTGCTTCTTCGCTAACTGCTCTGGAAGGAACATTCGACGAATGTTTCGGGCGAGTGGAGAATGTTATACCTCAGATTTGCAGTATGTACGTAAGTGGAATACGACAAAGTCTTGCCTTAAAGATAAGCCTCGACGCTTTATTTTGTACACAACTCACTAAAGCGAATCGCTTTCCGACTAAACGCTTCCACACTTTCAGAGTAAATTCCGCTTATGCCATTTCTTATTTTTGCGGATTTTTCCGAGAGACGAAACATTTTGACCAACTGAGGGTGATATGTCACCTCACATCGAAGCAGGGTGGCTTGACGATCAAGGCCCAAAGAGGCGCTGGCCTCGGCCGATCGGGTCCTCGTTTAGGCCTTGTTTTGCTGAGTGTTTTGTGGAGTGTTTCGCGAGTGTTTTCGCGAGTGTTTTAAGTGAGTAGGAGAGGTGCACTTGGCTTGATCTCGCCTTACACTTGCCTTGCACTTGTCTTCATCTCGCCATCTGGTCGCAAGGCTTGAGCTATAAATACCCCCTTAGAGACGTAAGAGTTATTCATCCACAAAGTTATCTTCCAAGTCTAAAAATCCTCTCTCTCCCTTGCCATTCAAACACCTCTTCCTCCCTCAGGTGTATGGCCGAGAGCCTACCCCTAGCCTAGCCGAAATCTACCCCCTCCCTTGGTAGAAAAGTTGTCTTCTAGTATCGCTATAATGCCCAAAATACCCTAGCCCAAATCCCTTAGTCTTGGTAGAAGTTGTGAAGAACTTCTAAGGTTTCGAGCTACCATGCATAACTTAGAGCTAAACCTTGCTCAGCGCGACTTTATCTAGATATTATCGCTTACCGAGGTAATAATCCTAACCTCTTTAATTGTAGAATACTTATTGTTATGGTATAAGAATAAGTATAAATACTTGTAAGTATATCACGTAATAGAATTGAAGTATTAATCACTGAAGGGCTTAAAAGAAGAATAATCAAATCAGATTTACATAGGACTGCTTACACAGAGACTTATATAGCTCACCGGGTAGTGGTGTCGCCCGACTTATCGAGAATTACGAACCTCTGCTTAGAATGACCTTCGTAGTAGTCTTTAATAGATATGTGTGACTATTATAGTCACTCTCACACATATTCAACTCGCGTGGTTTTCACGGTATGTATGTGATTCTTCCTAAAGCATGATATTTTACAATATATAGTACTTGAGACGTATACGTGTTAATCGAATAATACTTATGGTAATGCCTCACGCTTAAGCCCGACAATACTTACGGTAATGCCTCACGCTTAAGCTCAATAACAAAGAACCAAAACATTTCAAAAGAATATCGATCATTTTTAACAGTAAGATAAATACTTGGTTTTTAAAACAAAGCTTAAGAATTATACTAGCTTTACGGAAGTTAGGTATAACAACTTAAGAAAGATAAAAGGAACTGCTTATTTGCTTGTTTATAAAAGCCTTGTATTGATTGCTAAGTGTAGTAGATTGTTTGATAAGAGACATGTTATGATGCTACCCGTGTTGTCTTGTAACGCCGTAAAGGGGTCATTCTTGCCGGCTTACGCTGTTAACCGCAAGTCCATTGCATCGTTATTGTATCACCTACCCTCGATCGTTATACCAAGGTCTTGCCTCGACGCGGTCTATACGCCTACGCGTCTCGCGAGACTACGCGAGCGCCGTATGCTCCGTGATTGATCATTCCGGCGCTTAGCCTGACGCGGAATCCCATGCGCGTCCGCTGAGACTACGCGGCCTTTCGGCGCTACGCGGCCGCGGAGCTCAGGCGACGCCGGGGTCGCTGCCCCGGCGTGAGAAATATCTCACGCGGTCTGGTAGACCTATGCGGCCGCGAAGTCCAGACTAGGCACGCACGATACTACGGGCGATCGCCTTGCTTCGATCATTCGCGCCTAGAATAGACTCGCGCTTTTCCTATTGCTGTTGTTTGTGATGTGGCACTATGTGCAATTGAACCGATTGTATTTGTGAAAGGTTTTGAATACTGATTTCATTTAAGTACTTTATAGTTTCACATACTTGGTACTGCAGATCGACTCCTTCGGGCCGCGCTCATGCCGCAGCAGGCAAGCAGTGCGATCCACATCCCAGATCTTCAAGGCTGGCGTCGTGAGCTCCATCTTCTCCGAGGCTCTACTTGGGTACGATCTCCCCAGATTGTAGATAAGTTTTGTACAGATGTATGAAGGGCCCCGTCCCGCCATAGTTGTTACTTCAGAGGTCTCAGAGTACTATTGTACACTGGGATGAATCGCAAAACTCGAGTTATTTATATTATGCCGAAAGGCAAGCTTTTCATCGATAAACCGTGGTCTTACTTTATAAACTGCTTTCTGCCTTGTTTTATATTCACGTTACTCGATGTATGACTACTGGTGCCCTTGCAGGCACCACCACGTCTCTAACGGTCGCGATAAGATACCCATACGCGCACTATACGCACACATTATCTCGACCAGAACGGGCAAAGATACCTTACGCGCATCAGATTTACATTATCGACCGTGATCGGGCCGGCAAGATACCTTACGAAGCGCACTACGTGACCTTGATCGCGCCCTAGATCGGGCCGTAGTAGGTGCCTCCTTAGAGGGCCTGACTATACTTATGAAAGATAAGTGAGTTTTATAGTAATGAACTTAATGATTCTTTTCTAAAAACGTACGTAAGAACGTATCAGAACTTTATTAAGAATGGAAAAGATAATAAGTCGATTAAGTTCATGTCGCAAGTAATGACACGCGTGGTCCGGTGATTGTTTTATACTTGTCCTTGGCATTGCATGGTCCAGCATCAGACGTTATTTGCTCCATATCCATATTCTGGCTAACCTGCTGCTTTCCGTTGTTTATTTTATATTCACGGTTCGCGATTATCTTCTCAGATACTCGTAAGGTGCCTAGGTAGTACCGGGCCGCGTCCCTCGTCGTGACACATACGTCATACAACGTCGCTAAATTTTAAGTAGTGAAAGAGATGTTGGTACACATGTTAAGTGTTCTTAAGACATGCAAGGATGGACGATTAATTGGTCTAACCTTTCAGGTCTTCCACCCCTGTTCACACAAAACTTACAACAGTTTAAAGCAAAATTATACTGTGAAGAACTGAAACATGGTGAATGGAAAGAATCATGTTTCTGCTTCCACTCATGCCACTTCCTCTGGCACTGCTACTGCTCTGGCCGCTGGTTTCACTTTTGGAACCATTGGAACCACCACTGTTCCTCCCAATATTCAAGCTGAACGTCCCGAAAGTTTTTCAGATGGTAACTTTAAAAGGTGGCAGCAGAAAATGTTGTTCTACCACCGTAATGGATAGATACTTAATCAAGATCCGCTAACGGAGATGAGATGGACACTCAAACCAATAACACAGTTGAGGTGGCCCAAGATACCTAGGTCAATGGCCTGATGATGAACTTCGATACCTGGAGTCAAAATGAATTCACGCGTGAATTATGTCCCGGCTTACGTGGATCCGCTTATACGTATATTTCACAATAAATACCGCTAAGGAGTTATGTGATAAATTACATAAGAAGTATAATGATCATGATGTCGGCACTAAGAAGTTTATTATCGGGAAATTTCTAAAATTTCAGATGGTGAATGACAAGTCTGTCATGTCACAAGTTCAGGAGTTTCAATTGATCACTCGTGACCTGACTAGAAGGCATGAAGCCTAACGAAGCATTATTGGTTGCTTCTATGATTGAAAAACTGTCTCCCTCGTGGAGCGAGTTCATAAGCTATCTCAAGCTCAAATCCAAAGAGATGGCTCTTGAAGAACTTGTTATCAAGCTCCATATTCATGAGTATAACAAGAAGACCTTATCTAAAGGCAAACAACCAGCGAGGTCAAGGCAAACATGGTTGAACTCAGAGGTGATCCGAGTAGGAAACGAAAGTTTTCGAAAGATGGTAAGAGTCAGGCAACCGAAAAGTTCAAAGGAAACTGCAATCACTGTGGCAAGGTGTCACGACCCGTTTCGGGGCCCGTGACTGGTGCCTTACCCCGGGCACCCTAGTGATACAACATCAGAGAAAAACCAGCGGAAATAAAAACTTAAGCATTTAAATAGACATGGATCAAGATAAAGAAAATAGGCCAACCAAAACGGTTGCCTTTCAACATATATATATGTATAGACATTTGAACAAGCATAATCCTTACAACCCCGCCACAACAGCTGCTGCATGCACTTAAGATTTATACAACAACTATGACGGACAGGCCCCGCCATACCCCGAATGTACAAGAACCAGTACATCGTGGTAACATACCAAAGATAAGCCTCAAGGAACGGAGCTTCCCAAGACGAAAGTGATCCTAAAAGCGGATCGACAAATGACGCATTCTACCGCGGATTTAACGCACCGGGCGAGGTCACTACAACAGTACCAAGTATGTGAAATCGTAAAATATCAGAATGAAATCATAGCGCTATATAAAGCAAGAGACACGTATGATAGCCACACTACAAGACACCACATATAAACAAATATATCAAGTCGTGGACTCACGCTCCAAATCATCACTGTGCTCGTGGAATTCCTTCCTCACCGCCTATGATATAACAACACCAAGGAGTATATGTGAACACCGTGTCCCACCGTGTACAATAAAATCGCATAACCATATCGAAGTCGACACGTGGCAAGTGCACTAGCCTCCACCAGATCCACCGCCACGTACCGACGGCAAAGTGAATCACCTGCACCGATCACAACCGTAAGTCACGTAAGCTCCATCCCAACACCGACTCGCGGTCGACACGCGCAGGGCTACACTAGCCTCCACCAGATCCACTCGCCACGTAGTCGACGGGCGTGAATCGCCGTGCACCCGATCACGACCGAAGTCACGATACTTCGCCAAGTCGGCTAATTTGCTCGCAATAACCTATACCGCATCCACCGCCACGAGCCGACGGGGCAAGTAAACAAAGCACGCACCATCACAACCGTAAGTCACGACATTTCGCCATAACCAAAATGGTCACATGTCCACGTAATCCATCAACGGTGTAGACATGCCCATGTAACAATGCATCGAAGATACCTGGAATCTCCCGTCATCGCCAGACGCCCAAGTAAGTTCAATAAGTCAACCGCCTCCATCGGCAGACGCCAGAGAATAGAAACACAATTCTTGCACAACAAAGACTATCTCAATAAGCATAGGCAAGTTATACAACAACAAGCATAGGCAAGTTATACAACAACAAGCATAGGCAAGTTACACACCAACAAGCATAGGCAAGTTATACACAACCACAAGTACTTTCATTTTATGTCAAAGTCCGGGTTTTTAACCCTAAAGTACTACGTACGTTAAATTCCTTTTTAAAGAGATCCATTCCTTTTATAAAAGTCACCCGATACCCGTAGTGTAAAATAGAGTGACTCACATTTTTAGGTAAACCAAAACACTTTCCTTTTTAACCACATTCTTTTCCCTAAGGTTCCAGTTTGCCTAATTTCAATTACTCAAGGCTCTTTATTTTAGAAAAGTTTCATAGTTCAATGTCTTAATCTCTTTTAAAACATTTGAGTAACATATGCCTTATATGAGTGTAGGTTATTCTTATTCATAATCAATCTTATTAAGCCACGATCTAGAAATGGTCACCACCCATTCCGGTTCGTGGATCGTGCTCATCGGCACCCAAGTAGTCATACATCGTAGTAATCGGGGAAATATAAAGCAAGACATGAAATGCTTTATAAAATAGACATACGCTTTAAGTGAGAAACATCGCCTTTCGTATATATATATAAAAACACGGTTTAGCAAGCACATCCGACATCGCATAACAGACTACGCACTTCTATGAAATATACAACTATGGCGACAGGCCCGCCATACCTCGATCAGATAAAACTATCTACAATGTGGAGATCATACCTAAAAGCAGAGCCTCCGAAAGGATGGAGCTCTGACACCAACGTAGAGATCCTGTGATCGTGGATCTAGCACTGCCGCCTACCACAAGATGAACGCACTTCGGGCGAGGTCAAGACAATGTGTACTAAGTATATCAAATCAGAAATACTTAAATGAAAACATATCATTTTAAAATCAGCTTTGCAAGCATGTATGAAACAACCATGGACCGCATAAAGTGCCACATCATAAACAAGAGCAACAATAGGTAAATCAGAATGTGTCTTTTCTTAGGCCGCAATGATCGGGCAGGCCAATTGCCCGTAGTATCACCACGCAAGCCTAACTCGACTCGTGAGTCCGCATAGGCCACTCACATAGGCCCGCATAGGTACATAACCCCGCATCGAGGGTAGTACCTCGCATCGCCCCGACTCAGTCCGCATGGCCACATAGATCGTGATGAGGTATAACCCCGCACACTCAACTCGAACTCGTGAGCTCGCATAGGTCCCTTGGACCCGCATGAGGTATTCTCGAATCACGGTCCTGCATCACCGAAGTCTACCCCGTGACGGAGGGCGCCTAACCCCTGAATATGTCAAGAGGCGAGCGATGTTACACTAACCTAACAAATTTATCGTTAAACAACATAAGCACAACAAGAATACTCTTTACACAAACGCTAAGACACTAACACACATAGCATCATACCATGTCAATTTATCAAACCATCTTATTATTCTTTTCACAATTCAACATAAGTCCGTTATAAACACATAGCAAACTGCTTTTTATCATTCTTAAGTTATACTTAACTTCCCATAAAGCTAGTATAACTTTTAAACTTCGCTTTAAAAACCAATTAGTTCTCTTCAGAAAAATGATTCAAGATTCTTTGAAATGCTTTCGCATCTTTATTATTCGTGCTTAAGCCGAGGCATCACTGAAGTATTATTCGTGCTTAAGCCGAGGCATTGCCGTAAGTATTATTCAGGCTTAAGTCAAAGACATTGCCGTAGTTATTATTCGCTTAACACATGTACGCTTCACCGCACTATATATATTGTAAAATATCATGCTTTAGGAAGAATCACATACCTTCTCAAATAAAACCACCGCCAAGTCAATATGTCAAGGCAGAGTCACCTCTATAATAGTCATGCATCTATCAAAGACTACTCAAGGTCATTCTAAACAGAGGGTTCATAATTCTATGGAAAGTCAAAGACTTCCTCACCCATGAGCTATATAAGTTCATCGTGAAAACAAATTCATGTAAGTACGCTTGATTATTCTTCTCTTAAACCCTTCTACCGTGGTAACAGCTCAATTCTATTCTGTGATATTCTTCTAAGTATTTAATACTTATTCTAATACTACTACAAGAAGTATTCTCTAATTCAAAAGAGGGTTAGGATTAGTTACCCTGAAGCCCAATAATATCCTAGAAAAGTCGCTACTGAGCAAGGTTTTGCTCCTAAGTCAGACGCCCAACTAAACCTTAGAAGTTCTTCACAACTTCTACTAAGTACTAAGGTATTTGGGCTAGGGTATTTCGGGCATTATAACAATACAAGAAGGCAACTTTTCTACCAAGGGAGGGGGTAGGTTTTGGCTAAAGCAGTGGCCTCGCCAAACTTCTTAGGCTGTATGGGGGTATTCGCCAAGCGGCCTTCACAAGGGAGGAGGTGTTGACTAAAAGGCTACAAAGGAGAGGAGAGGATTTTCAAGACTTGAAAGCTTTGTGGACGAAGAACTCTTCATCTTGGGGTATTTATAGGTCAAGTTGGCCAACCAATGGCCAAGATTTAGACAAGTGCAAGGCAAGTGTGGTGAGGATTAACTATACACAAATATCCTACCAACTCCTTGACTTGTGCACAAGACACAAAAACGTACATTGTTAGCCAATTCGGCCCAAACGGACGACTAAGTCCACCAATCGGCGTGCTGCCGCCTCCCGCTGGTCCAAAATGTTTCGCCTCTAAAAATCCAAAAATTAGAAATGGCATAGCCGAATTTACCCTACGAAAGTCGTGGAAACGCTTTCGCCTAAAACTATTCGCTTTATAGTCAGGCCCAAAAATCGCCCAAGCCTAAACTTTAAGGCTAAACTTTCAGACGATTCCCTTACGCACATACTGAAATACGGTATAACATTCTCTTCCTTAGAAACATTCGTCCCAATGCTCCTTCCCAAGATAGTTAACGATAAGATTCTTCATAACTTAAACAATTGTAAATGCCACACACGCCACGTGAGCAACACTTAGGCGTAAACGATAACGAAAATTTACAAGTAGGAAAGTGAATTTACCGAGGTGCTGGGAATAGGTGAGGATATCACTTCATGTCCTCCTCGCTTCCCACGCCATCTCCTCCTCGAGCTCGCTCCGCCACAAGACTTTGACTAAGCCATGTCCTCGTCCGCAGACGCCTAACTCGACGCATCGACTATCGCATGGAATCTCCTCATACGATAACCTCTCGCCACCGACATCGCCAATCGGGTGTACCCTAGATGGATCCCCGATACATCTCCTCAAAGATAGATACGTGAAAACTGATGCATCGCCTCCAGACGGACGGCAGATTCAACTCGTAGTAACCTTGCCTACCCCGCGACAACTCAAACGCCTAATGTACCTAGGGTCGAGTTTCTTCTTCCCGAATCTCATCACACCCTTCACGGGTGACACCTTTAGGAAAACCCAATCATGAACTCGAACTCAAGATGCCGACGACGATGATCCGTGATACGACTTGGCCGACTCGAGTCAATAGCCGCCTTGATAAGCTTCACCTTATCCATCGTCGCCGTATCAACCGTCCTACTAGCCGCACTCGCCACATCGAACCAACCTATAGGCGACCGCACTTCCTCCCATACAAGGCCTCATAAGGCGCCTATCCGAATACCGGAGTGGTAGCTATTATTATACGCGAACTCAACTAGAGGCAAATGATCCTCCCAACTACCACTGGTTAATAACATGTGCTCGCAAAGATATCCTCAAGAGTCCGATAGTGCGTCATTCGTCCGCGTCTGCGGATGAAATGCGCATTTCAGCTCACTCGCCCCTAAACCTCTCGGAAGCGACCTCCGGTTAGCCGTAAATCGCCTCGTCGATATGATCGGTAGGGACTCCACGCACCGACGATCTTCTGATGTAAGTTCGCATAATCTCACCGGTGCGTCGCCCCGACGGAAGAAAGTGGGCGATTTCACCGCCGATTTATAACCCATATAGAATCACGTCTCCTCCGAAAGCGAGGTAATCCTCGTGATGAAGTCCATGCTGATTACCTCCCACTTCCGTGCCTGATCTCAATCGCTCAGAATAAAACCACCGTGCCTCCGTGCTCTACCTTCACCGCCGACAACACGCATCGAGCTACGAACTCGCAACGCCCTCTTCAAGCCATCCCACCAATACGTGATCTAAGGTCGTCGGGTACATCTCGTCGCACTTCGACGGATAGAGTAACGCCGCACGCGGTGCTTCCCAAGAACTCGCCGCCAAGTCTCAAACATCCGAACACACACCGCTTCTCAAACCTTAGCACCCCATCGTGCTACTCAAAAGGACCCTTGCCTCACGAAGAGTCAGATCACGATATCGAATCAAAGCCGATCTCGAATCGTTGCTCTTCACCTCTCGACGACAAGACTTGCAACCTCACTAACTCTAACCCCACCGCTATCGTAATCAATCAAACGGACACCAAGGCTCGCTAATCGATGCAAATCACGAACCATGTCCCTCCTCTCTAGCCGCACATCCGATAGGCTCCCATCGACCTACGACTAAGAGCATCCGCCACAACATCGCCTTCCCGTGGTACAGATATCAACATCGTAATCCTTAAGCAACTCTAACCACCGCCTCGCTGTAAGTTCAACTCCTCCGTCAAGATATACCTGAGGCTCTGTGGTCCGTATAAATATCCACGTGAACCCCATACAAGTAGGCCTCCATCTTCAAAGCGTGAATCACTACCGCTAACTCCAAATCACGCGGGTAGTTCCTCCGTGTTTCTTCACCGGCTGACGATATGCTATAACCCCGCCATGCCAGATCAACACACATCCCAACCCGACGCTCGACGATCACAATACACGACATAACCATCCGACCTCCGGAAGAGTAAGAACGGGCTGCCGCCGCCTCTTTCAAAGAATCGAAACCCCGCCACAAGCATCACCATCAAACTGTCGCTTTCCGAGTCACCTAGTCAATGGTGCGCAGATAAGCAAACTTCTCCACGAACCGATAATATCCTCGCAAGGCCCGTAAAATCGCGAACCTCTCGCTTGAGTAGCAGGTTCAGGCCAAGTCCCGATCGCTTCGATTCGCCAGATCCACTAACGCCATCACCCCATAATATGCCCAAGAAACGCCATCAAGTCAACCAAAACTCACATTTGGAAAACTTGGCGCATAAATCGCCGGTCTCGAGAATCACAAGACAGCCTCAAATGCCCGTGATGCCCCGCCCGAGCGAGAATAAACCAAGATATCATCAATGAACACTATCACAAACGTGTTCAAAAATGGTTTGAACACTTGGCTCATCAAATCCATGAATACCACGAGCATCGTCAACCCAAAAGACATGACCAACTCATAATGCCCGCATCGGTCCCGAATGCACCCAGTGGACATCCACCTCTCGACTGCACTGATGATAGCCCGATCGCAGATCAATCTTCGAGAAACATCTCGCACTCGCAATCGGTCGAATAAATCATCAATACCGGAAGCGGGGTATTCGTTTAATGGTCACCTTGTTCACCGTCAGATCAACACACATGCGCAGCTGGCCCCGCCCTTCTTCTTCTTCACGAACAATACCGCGCCTTCCTGTGGAGAAACACTAGGCTCGATGGCCCTTTCTCCAAAGAAATCTCTAAGCCGATCCTTCACTCTCTCAACTCGGTGCCATTCTATATGGCTAATAGAAATAGGCCGAGTGTCCGCAATATGTCAATACAAAACTCAATCTCCTCTCGTGAGGGATACCCGAGGTCATCCGAAACACGCCTGGGAACTCGACCATCGAATCGATCAAAATCTGTACCGCAGCCTTCAGATCAAACACCAACGAGACGGTAGATATACCCTTCTCGCACCATCTTCCTAGCCTCGAGGTAGAAATAAACCTACCTCTACGATACCGCGCTCCTCCCACTCAACAACCGGCCTCCGAAATCGAAACCGCATTACTTTCTCTCTCAGCCTACATTGGCGTAGCAAAGCTAGCCAATCCATCCTCATAATCACGCCGGTCAATCATCTCCAACTCTATCAAGTCGGCCAGTGGTCCGACGATCAGAACGGTCACAGACAAGCTCTATATACCCGCCGAGCTACCACCAATCACCCATCGGGCGTAGCTACCGAAGTGGTCTATGGATTCGTGCTCTATCCCTATCCTACTCGCAACAATGGGAGATATAGGACAGAGTAGAACCCGGATCTATCAAGTCATAAACATCAAACCTGAACCGAGCAAGGTACCGTGACGACATCGCGAGGCCTCCCGATCCCGCTTACCGACAAAGCATAAATGCGTTCAGGACCGCTAGAATCGGGACCGCGCCACGACTCGCCATACCACCGGCCCACGAGTACCTTGCCTCTGTGGCACAGTAATCGCTTGGGACGGCATCACCGAAAGAACTCGTAGTCGACTCCTACCATCAAGATCGCCTTGGTCTGACAAGCCGATAGTGACCTCGCCGCCACAATCAAACAAACTCCCGCATCACAACTCCCGGCGGATCTACCGACGGCCACACCGGCGGGTGGTTCCGACGGCCGCACTTCCGCCGCCTCGACGCTCAAGTCCTCGGGCCTCGGTTCGCCAATATCTCGGGCCGCGGCCGAGGACGGCAGAGTGCTCGAGCCGGCTGCGGTGCACCCAGATCGGCCGAGGCCGCCACCACGATAGCTACCAAACGACTTCGCCGCCCCGGCCTTCTCGCCGTCACAACCCGCGATCTCTACGCCTCACATCCAAGAGTACGAGCTCGCATGCGGTAATGTCCATACCGGCCGAGAGAAACACCCGCACACGACTCACCCATATAGTCGCTTCAGCCCTGACATAGCGTGCACCCTATCCTCCATATTCGCTACCAATGCCGGGACATATCGAGCCAATGAATCAAACTCGAATCAGACTTCGACAAGGCCCTCTCTCGCTCGAGTAAAAATCTATCACCGCGCCTCCTCATCCGCGAGGCAAGAATGAGCGAGGAAAGCCTCGAGAACTCATCCCAAGTACTGGGACGCGGTTTCCCGGATAACTCCCATGACCAAACCAATCGATCGCGATCACGCAAACGACGCGAACCGGCGTCACAGACTCGTTCGAGGCCTTGATCACCTCACGATCCTTCAACCGACGGATGAACTCCCGCGATCATCCTCCCGCCGACGAAAAACTCGCGGGCTACAACTCAAGAAATCTCGAGTTTCAAACTATTCGCTTCTGTGTACCACGGCGCGACCGGCTGAGCTGAACCGAATCGCCAGATTCAGCCTCTCTCTCAGATCGGCCACAACTTTAGCCAATAGTCAAGCCATCTCCTTGTATCCTAACCTCCGCCCAGCCGTGGGACGAGTGCTGGTACCGTGGTCCGGCTTGGCCGGGCGGCGCCATAGAACTCGCCGCCTCGTATAGACCGGCTCGAGCCTCGTGACTCGGGTGTCTCGCTAGCGCCTCCTACGCTTTGCCCTTCTGGGCCCGGTTGCTTTACGCGAGGCATAATCAGCATAGAAAGGAATACGTTAGAGTGGTCCAACCTATAACATGCCTCTAAAGCACGATCTCGTAATGAGAAGAATGGAAACCAATCCTAAATATCCTATAGCCTCCTCGACATTGGTGGTGCACAACACACCGATAATCAAGACTTACTAGATACTGGCTCAGACACTTTCCGAGGATTAATCGCTCGATACCACTTTTGTCACGACCCATTCCGGCCCGTGATCGTGCCTCACCGGCACCCAAGTAGTCATACATCGAGTAATCACGCTGAAATATAAAGCAAGACATGAAACAGCTTTATAAAATAGACACGCTTTATGAGAAAACACGCTTTTCGTATATATATATAAAAACATGGTTTAGAAGCTACATCCGATATCGCATAACAGACTACGCACTTAAGGAAATATATAACTATGGCGACATTCCCGCCATACCTCGATCAGATAAAACTATCTACAACAGTGAGATCATACCTAAAAGCAGAGCCTCCGAAAGCGACGGAGCTCTCGACACCAACGTAGAGATCCTAGAATGGATCTAGCACTGCCGCTCTTACCGCAGATGAACGCAGCCTCGGGCGAGGTCAAGATAACAGTACTAAGTATATGAAATCAGAAATACTTAAATGAAAACATATCATTTTAAAATCAGGCTTTGCAAGTATGTATGAAACAACCAAGGGACCGCACATAGTGCCACATCATAAACAAGAGCAACAATAGGTAAATCAGAATGTGTCTTTTCTTAGGCCGCAAATGATCAAGCAGGCCACCGCTCGTAGATCACCACGCAAGCCTAATCTCGACTCAGAGTCCGCATAGGCCACTCACATAGGCCCGCATAGGTACATAGCCCCGCATCGAGGGTAGCTACTCTAAGCATCGCCCCGACTCGTAGTCCGCACGGCCACATTGCATCGCATGAGGTATAACCCCGCACACTAACCTCGAACTCAGAGTTCGCAAGATAGGTCCTCGACCCGCATGAGGTATTCTCAATCACGGTCCTGCATCACCGAGTCTACCCCGACGGAGGAGGCGCCTAACCCCTGCATTATGTCAAGAGGCGAGCGATGTTACACTAACCTAACAGCTTATCGTTAAACAACATAAGCACAACAAGAATACTCTTTTACACAAACGTTACAAGACACTAACACACATAGCATCATACCATGTCAATTTATCAAACCATCTTATTATTCTTTTCACAATTCAACATAAGTCTGTTATAAACACATAGGCAAACTGCTTCTTTTATCATTCTAAGTCGTTATACTTAACTTCCCATAAAGCTAGTATAACTTTTAAACTGCTTTAAAACCAATTAGTTCTCTTCAAAAAAATGATTCAAAGATTCTTTGAAATGCTTTCAGATCTTTATTATTCAAAGGCTAGCCGTGAGGCATCGCCGTAGTATTATTCAGCTTAAGCCAGGCATTGCCGTAAGTATTATTCAGCTTAAGTCAAAGACATTGCCGTAGTTATTATTCGCTAACACACGTACGCCTACCGCACTATATATTGTAAAATATCACGCTTTAGAAGAATCACATACCTTCTCAAACCACCGCCAAGTCAATATGTCGCGCGCAGAGAGTCACCATAATAGTCACGCATATCTATCAAAGACTACTCAAGGTCATTCTAAACAGGGTTCACAATTCGTGGAAAGTCACAAAGACTTCCTACCCTATGAGCTATATAAGTTCATCGTGAAAACAAATTCCCATGTAAGTACGCTTGATTATTCTTCTCTTAAACCCTTCTACCGTGGTAACAGCTCAATTTATTCGTGATATTCTTCTAAGTATTTAATACTTATTCTAATACTACTACAATAAGTATTCTCTAATTCAAAAGAGGGTTAGGATTAGTTACCCTGTAAGCCCAATAATATCCTAGAAAAGTCGCACTGAGCAAGGTTTTGCTCCTAAGTCAGATGCTCCATGAAACCTTAGAAGTTCTTCACAACTTCTACTAAGTACTAAGGTATTTGGGCTAGGGTATTTTGGGCATTATAACAATACAAGAAGGCAACTTTTCTACCAAGGGAGGGGATAGGTTTTGGCTAGGTTAGGGGCCTCGCCAAACTTCTAGGCCATGTGGGGGTATTCGCCATGGGCCTTCACAAGTGGAGGAGGAGGTGCTGGACTAAAAGGCTACAAAGGGAGAGGAGGGGATTTTCAAGACTGAAAGCTTTGTGGACGAAGAACTCTTCATCTTGCTGGGTATTTATAGGTCAAGTTGGCCAACCAATGGCCAAGATTTAGATGTGCAAGGCAAGTGTAAAGAGGATTAACTATACACAAATATCCTACCAACTCCTTGACTTGTGCACAAGGCACAAAAACGCGTTATTGCTAGCCAATTCGCCCAAACGGACGATTCAAGTCCACCAATCGAGGGTGCCTTAAGGTTACTGAAATACTTGCATAAATAAAATGAAATACGGTTTGACGACTTTGTCTCATCTTGTTTAACAAATGTAGTATTTGCTGGCTGAGGTTTTACTGGTTGAGCGCATTCTTCACGCGGGAGTGGGCAGATGGGGTATTCGCCTGACTAGCAGAGTGAGGAGGTTGGATGGAAAAGGCTTCTATACTGGAAGCCAACCTTTCATAACTTTTATGATTAAGAACTCTTCATCTTAACCAACACACGGCCACTGCAAGTCAACCAGCAAGTGCAAGTGTGTGTGAAGGATTAACTATACACAAATATCCTACCAACTCTCGATTGCGCATAAGGCACAAAAACGCGCAGCATTACAGCTAATTCATCGTAAACGGACGATTGTCCAACACAAGTGCGTTGTTGTCGCCTCCCGCTGGTCCAAAATGTTTCGCCTCTAAAAATCCGCAAAATTAGAAATGGCATAGTCGAATTTACCCACGAAAGTCGTGGAAACGCTTCGCCGAAAACTATTCGCTTTGTGAGTCAGGCCCAAAAATCGCCCAAGCCTAAACTTTAAGGCTAATCCAGACGTATTCTCACGCATATACTGAAATACGGTATAACAAAATGTAATATCATTTTGTCTCATCTTAGTTTCTATGCATGAGGTTTCTACCGGTTTTAATAATACTTCATTATTCAATACATTTTCCTTTATTAACGCCGCAGTTGGTTTGTCGATACTCTTCCGATTTCAAATCAAGAAACATTATTCCTTTTAAAACCAAGTACTCATTACTCACGAACGAGGTTTCACACTTTTAACAAACTTCATATCAATACCATTAAGTCAAGTCTCTTATCTTTTAAGATTAAGTCTCTTAACTTCTAAAAATCAAGAAACCATTCTTTTTATCTTCTTAAGACGTTATACCTAACTTCCCATAAAGCTAGTATAACTCTTATGTTTTCAAAACCAAGCATTACTCTTCTTTCAAAACGGTTTCTTAATCTTCCAAATACTTCAAGATTCTTTATTATTCGTGCTTAAGTCAATGACATGCCGTAACACTACATTGTTAACACACGACGCTCACCGCACTATATATATATTCTTTTAAAATACTTCCAGATTCTTATTATTCGTGCTTAAGTCAAAAGACATTGCCGTGCATAACTATATTCGCTAGCACACGACGCCTACCACATTATATATACATATTATTCAAAGCTTAAGTCAAAAGACATCGCCACACGCACGTCTACCGTACTATATATATTCCTTTAAAATACTTCATGCTCAAGAGTATAGGAAGAATCACATACCTCGCGACGATTTATCGACTATAAGCAAAATGCTCTATGGCTATAACCCGGCTAGCCTTGCCCACCTTCTAAATAGCACATGCTACTTGCAGAACATTCAACCAATAAAGTGTTATCGCCATCAGAAATACAGCTTAAATCTTATACTCTAATATTCTTCCGATGTGATTTCGCTCAAGTCTATTCTGAATATCCTTCTATTACGCTTCAATTCTCTTCTATGAATCTTATATTCATTTATATACTACTACAAGATGTAATTCCCAATTACAATAAGGACAAGAGTATTTACCTCGATGAGCCCAAAATTATCCAAGGTTAAATCGATCCCGAGCAACGCAAGCTCCTACTCCGCGCGCTCCAACCTGCTCCAAACAACCCTTAGAAGTTCTAACCAACTTCTACTCAATTACTTCAACTATCAATGAAGATTTCAGGTTTCGCTAGTGGCTAAAAGGAAGTATAATAGTATTTTCCTGCTCTACGATAGAGGTAACTTTGGAAAGTACTACAAGGTATTTGGGCTAAAGTATTTGGGCAATATAACAATACTGAGAAGTATTTCTATACCACAAAGTGGGGTATTTATACGAAACAACTAAAGCAGTGGGTAGGTTTCGCCAAGCTGGCCTCAAAGGTGAAAGCGGTGGACTAAACTCAAGAGGAGGGAGTAGTTTGAGTCTTTGAGAAATGCTCAAGTTTAGATGAAGAAAGTCTTCAACTTAGAGGTGTATTTATAGGTCAAGAAATGGCCAACCAACGGCCAAGATCAAGCTGCCACGCAAGTCAGTAGGCTGATTTGGCCAAGCCGCACCTTATCCATCTACCACACCAACTTGCACAAAATATCCTACCAACTAAAGTAGCCCAAATCGCCCACTTTGTCAGTCCCTAAGTTTCAATGCAGGGTGACACATGTCACCCTCCCGCTGTCCAAAATGTTTCGCCTCTCTAAAAATCCGCAAAAATAATAATCGACATAGCCGTATTTTTCCTTCGCAAGTTTAGTAAAACGCTTCATTTAAAAACGACTCCTTTCGCACTTGTGTACAAATTTCAAACTTGCCAAATCTTAAGGCTTAAATTTTCACGCACGCCCCACGCATACTGGAAATACGGTATAACACAAGGCCGCCATATATATGATCGCCAGCCTTGCGCAAGCAGCAAGAGAAGGCTAAGGAAAAAGACAAGAAGAAAGCCCAGGCCAACTGTTACACCCCGTATTTCTAAGGCAATGAGATGAGAACGTGCGTACGAAATTGAGATTGAATTTTGGAAAGAAAGAAGAATTATTTTTTCTTAAGGAAAATTCTCGGGAATTTATGAAGAAAAAGGTTTATTAATGGGAGTTTGATTCTCAAATTTGGTATTTGATACTTTTGGAATATATTAGAATTATGGATTTTTTTAAGTTCAGATTTGGTCACGTGGGACCCACGGGAAAATTTTACGGTTTTGTGGGGCCCACAATATTTTAAGATATTTTGGCCAATTATGGATTTTTGGGAGATGAAATAATTTTGACGACCTGAGGACTACACGTGTCACCCCACTTGGTCTCGGAAGACTAATGTCTAGATATTGAGACAAGCCGAGCTGGTCCCACTCCACTTGTTCGTCACGACCCACCTGCCCGTGGATCGTGCCTTACCCCGCACCCTAGTGATACAAACATCGAGAAAATCAATGGAAATAAAACTTAAGCATGAATCAAGACATAAAATAAGCAATAGGCTAACCAAAACTGCATCTTCCGAATGTATATATAAAAATCAACAGCTTAAATCCCTTACAAACCCCGCCACAACAAGCATTACTGCACTTACGAATTTTTATAATAACTATGACGGACAGTGGCCCCGCCATACCCCAATGTACAAGATCCTACAAAATCGTGGAATCATACCAAAAGATATGCCTCCGAGAAACGGCTTCCTAAAACGCCGAATCGTGATCCTATGAGCGAGGATCAACAACCGTGTACTTCTACCGCAGATGAACGCAGCTTCAAGGAGGCCGCATAACATGTACCAAGCATGTGAAATCGAAGTACGCAGAATAATCATAGCAACTATATAAAACAGAGACATGATGATAACCAAACTACAATACATAATATGTAAGCAAATATATCAAATCGTGACTCACGCCTCAAAGTCATCACTAAAATATAACCGTGGTCTCACGCCCACCAAATCAATCATGCCCGCATCACGGCCGCATGCCCCTAATTCTCCATCGGCAGACATGTCCAGATGCACAACCATATCCCGTAATCAACCTCGCCGCATGGCCACATGCCCCTAATTCTTCATTTGCAGACATGTCCATGTAACAATAATAACAATATACCGTAATCAATCTCGCCAGATGGGCCACATGCCCCTAATTTTTCATCGCGCAGTATATGTCCATGTAACAATAATAACAATATACCGTAATCAACTCGCCAGACGCCACATGCCCCTAAATTCTTCATCGCAGTATATGTCCATGTAACAACAATAACAATATACCGTAATCAACCCGCCAGACGTGCCACATGCCCCTAATTTTTCATCTGCAGTATGTCCATGTAACAATAACAATATACCGTAATCAACCCCGCCAAGATGACCACATGCCCCTAATTCTTCATCTGCGCAGTATATGTCCATGTAACAACAATAACAATATACCGTGATTAACTCCGCCGCACGATGGCCGCATGCCCCTAATTCTTCATCTGCGTATGCCCATGTATCAATAATAACAATATACCGCCTCCATCGAGAGACGCGATATCATGTTAATACAACTTTTACACAACAAGGCTATCACAAGCAAGCACAAGCAAATTACCATACTCCAATTCTCTTACAAATATCCATTTCCTTCACAAGAAGTCACCCGATACTAACACTGTGAGTATCCAAAACAGAGTAACTATTATTTTAAGTAAACCAACACAATTCTCAGACCTTATTTTTAAACCACATCACTTCTCCTTTTAAAGTCAAGTTACCATTTTAAATCCAATAATAAAACCATTCTTTTGTTTCCATAAAGTCGTTATAACTAACTTTCCATAAAGCTATTATAACACTTTATGTTTTAAACCAATTTAAGACAAAACCATGCCTTTCTTTTTAAACCAAAACACTTCAAATTCTTAAGTCTCTTTTCTTTTAGAAAATCAAGTTCCTTACTTTGCAATTTTAAGAAAATCAAAACTTGATTATAATAATTTTATTAGAGCAACATGATCTAGGAAATGTAATACAATTTTGTCTTATCTAGCTTCTATGCATTTGGAGGTTTCACCGGTTTTAATATAATTAATTGTCATCACTTTTTCCTTTATTAACGCCGCATTGACTTGTTCGATTCTTATTCCCATTTCCAAATTAATGTAACATTATTCTTTAAAACCAAGTACTCATTACTCACGAACGAGGTTTCACAATTTCTAATACAATTCAAGTTCTTCACATTTCATATCAAGTCAAATATAAGTCCAAATTTCTTATCTTTAAAATCAAGAAATCATTCTTACCTACATAAAGTTGTTATAATTAACTTCCCAAAAAGCCATTTTAACACTTTACGCTTTAAACCAACCAAAATTGCTTAGCACCCGTGACGCCTACCGCACTACATAGTTCACAACATCATGCTAGAAAAGATAGGAAGAGGTTCACATACCGCGACGATTATCGATAATTAGCAAAATGCTCCAAAGTGTCAGAACCCCGCTAGCCTTTTCCACCCTCCAAGTGTAATACGCTACTCGTAGTACTTCAACCTATAAAGGCCACAAAACGCCTATCAACTTCTAGATCCCTTCAGAACATTTCTAAATACAAGGTTCCATTTTCTACGGAAATTCGCAGCCCCTCCCCGCAACCACATAAATCTCCTCCTCTAACAAGGCCCGCTACTAAGCCAACAACTCCAAAGTGTGGGTTACACGCCTAACCTGACGTGTATAACATCGCCCACAATAAAACTACAAGTTCATCAGAATACACCAATGTAACATAGCTCAATTCTTTATAAACATCCTTCCAATATATCTTATACTCAATTCTAAATTACTACAATATGTAATATCCAATTACAATAGAGGACATAGATCATTACCTCGATAAGCCCAAAATTATCCAAGATTATAAGTCGATCCCGAGCAACGCTTAGCTCCAATTCCTTATGCTCCAACCCGCCCGAGCAACCCTTAGAAGTTTCTAAACAACTTCTATTCAAGATCCAACTCCAAAAAGTGAAGAACACTTAGGCTCAAACTATGGCAAGTTTCTGCCAAGGTAAGGTTTCTAGGCTAAGGTGTGAAATATTTTCCAACTTCGTACACAATCTTCCTAACCCTCTCCGGAAGAACACTTAAAACTTTAAGACTTTTAGGCCACCTTTAGCTCACAATTTCAGCCCATGGCCGAGAGCTCACAAGGAAAGTGGAGGGAATTTTTCAAGACTTGGAAACTCTCTGCTGGACGAAGAAGTCTCAGACAAGGGGGTATTTATAGAGAAATCAATGACCAAGATCTAGGCAAGTGCTGTACGCGAAGATTGGGTCCAAGTGTGGGTAATTTGCCAACCAAATGTCCACCACAAAATGGGACATGGCTTGCCACTTGTCCCCAAAAACGCCCAAGTCCACACGCGTCCCCTAATTTTTCGCCAACGAGCCACATTGGTGCCATGTGTCGCTCTACTGGCCCAAAATATTTCATCTTCCGAAATATCCGTGAATGCCAAAAATCCAAAAATAAAGCTGGGCCTCACAAATCAGAAATTCTCCCGTGGCCCCACGTGACCAATTCCTAAATAAAATTCCATAATTCTCAAAAATTCCAAAAGTCCGAATACCAACTGGGAATCCAATTCCTTTAACGAACATTTTTCCTTCACAAAATCCGAATCTTTTCCGCAAAAATCACATCTTTCTTCCTTTCCAATTTTGTGTCGATTCTCGCACGCACGCCCTCACATACATACTCGAACTACGGTGTAACATTCTTCCCCTTAGAAACATTCGCCCCGAATGTTCCTTCTAAGTCTCAAAACATACATGCGCCTGCAGATAGCCTTCACTACTATACTTATTTAAACCAATTATGCCACCAACGGCCATAATATAACATACGCGAAAAACTCCAATCCAAGCCAACGAGGAATCACCTCTAACGTATAACATCACCATAAGCTCCTACCCAAGGTCTAAAGGATACTCCTTTCGCACCTTCACTTCACAACAAAATGATCTTTTTTATTCTGTTAACCCACGTTCACTTCTTTCCTTACTCGTCGTACCTTTATCGTACACCCGAACTCTCTCTAGTACACGTACCATACCCGCCATCGCCTCGCTTCAAAACCTCGAGTCACTACCTCCAAACTTGGTCATCTTACTAACCTCAAATTCCTATAAGGCCATTCCCGCCTTCACGATCCGATTCTCGTCGAACATATCCACGAACTCATACGACGGTTACCTAAACTCGCCTAGCACCTCGCGTGATCCTACCACCGTGACCACCTCGAACCGACCCCACCTCACCCGGCCGCGGTTGACCCGCGATCCGCCTCAACCCGACCCACTATCGCCTAAACTCTCTCGCTCCCGATCCGAACAATCTTACTAATTCACGCCACGAAACTACCACTTCCATCTCACACTACCCATGGAATTATCCCACAATATATTTCACGATACCAAGTACTTCACAAAGACCAACCAGAAATCAGCCACTCAAGGCGGCCTTGCATCTGAGGTCCTAACTGTTATAAATTCTAAGGCTCACAATTGTCTTGTCTCCATACTTACCCCTTTTCCAACTACCCACGTTTTCTAATTCGCACTTAACACAATGCTATCCGTACATAGCACTCCACATGTATCTACCATAACAACATAAACAAGTCTCTTAAGGCCTAAAGATATCTCCACAACCACCGCTCACTTTCCTTTGTCGCTTCTAATCATAATCTCGCTCGCAGTCGCCTAGCTATACAAGGCGGCTTAACCACCACCGATCCCGGCGTCGAGTCTCTACATCCGTATACCGCCTGACAAACTCTCACCAAATGGCCCCGCTGGCCGCAAGCACACAAGTCGCCGGCAGCACGACACTCCCATAATGGAGTCTATTACAATGGCCACAACGAGGTAGGGTGACCTCATCCGACTAACACCCCTTCTCCCGAACAATCGAACCCGCCAATGACCTTGAGTCGAGTCGCCCTCTTGTATCCCTCCTACTTGGACATCCTCCCATCACATGGCCCTGACGGCCGCAAGTATAAAAATCTCCCAAACTAGCACGACACCCTGAGGATCATTCTCAACTCTCTATCCATAGAACTCTGGCGAACTGCAACTCAAGAAATCCCGAAGTCTCACTCATCTGATCTAGGTGAATCATCGGTATCGCTGAACCACCTGCCTCGCCTGCCTCATTCCCACCACCACCACCTAGCTAGTAACTTGGGCCATCTCCTTCTAACTCATATCATCGGCCTCGGTCGTGGAATCGAGACCTGTATCGTGGCCTCGTGAGAAATCGCCGCCGCCTAAACTCGCTGGGCTAGCGGCCATAAAACTCGCCGTTCAAGTACTATCTCGTGTAATGACTGTTCGTGCCCTCGTGAATCTTCAGGTTATACTCGCAGCCTTCTCGCTTCTTGCCCTTCGCTCGTTACTTGCGTAGAGGCGAATGTACATAAGAATACGCCAGAGGAGTCCAACTTATAACACGTTTCTAAGGCACGATCTCAGAGTGAGAAGAATGGAAACCAATCCTAAATATCCCGTAGCCTCTCGACATAGATGTGGTGCACAACACACCGATAATCAAGACTATACTAGACACCTGCTCAGACACTTTCCGAGGATTAATCGCTCGATACCACTTTTTGTCACGACCACTGCCCGTGATCGTGCCTTACCCGCACCCTAAAGGATACAAACATCGAGAAAATCACGAAATAAAACTTAAGCATGAATCAAGACATAAATAAGCAATAGGCTAACCAAAACTTACCTTCTTTCAATGTATATATCAAAATCAACGCTTAAATCCCTTTACAAACCCCGCCCACAACAAGATTACGCACTTACGAATTTTTATAATAACTATGACGGACAGGCCCCGCCATACCCCGAATGTACAAGATCCTACAAACTCGTGTGGAATCATACCAAAAGATAAGCCTCCGAGAAACTGGCTTCCTAAAACGCTGAATCGTGATCCTATGAGCGAGATCAACAACCTGTACTTCTACCGCAGATGAACGCAGCTCAAGGAGGTCAAGCATAACAGTACCAAGCATGTGAAATCAAAATACTGTAAATGAAATCATAGTAGTCTATATAAAGCAGAGACATATATGATAACCAAACTACGCTCACAATAAATAAGCAATATGCCAAGTCGTGGACTCACGCCTCAAAGTCATCACCCAATTATAACTATGGGTCTTACGCCCACAACATAAACAAGAGTGAAATAGATATATCAGAATCGTCTTTTCTAGGCCGCTAATGATCGGGCAAGGCCGACGCCCATAAGATCACATGCTGCGCCTAATCTCGACTTCCCGCAGCCCGCATAGTCACACATAGACCCGCATAGTCGATAGACCAAGACGGTAGCTAACCCCTGCATTCTCCTCGACTCCCGCAATCCGCATAGTCTCAATAGACCGCATAGTCACATTGCATCGCATGTGCATCCCCGCGACGGATAAAACACCCTAATGATAAATCCCGAGCATACCGCCGCCCGCATGGTCACATAGACCGCATAAAGCCGATAGACCGCATCGCGTGGCAAGCTCCTGTGATAACAAGTCGGGGTATGTGATATAATAACATAACCTTATCGTTAAACAACATAAGCACAACAAGTGGAAACCCCTTTACACAAACATCACCGCATACTAACACACGAAGATCCTAACATGTTTACTTATCAAATCACCAAGAAAGTATTACAAGGCTATCACAAACCAACACAATCAAGTTATTCACGCAAGGTACTTTCTACTTTATGTTAACACTTTCGGGTTTTTATCCCCAAAGTACTTCATACATTAACTCTTTAAAAGATACGTTACTTTCACAATGTCACACAATACCCGTAGTATAAAATAGAGTGACTATCTTTTTAAGTAAACCAAAACACTTCCTTTTGTAAAATCAATTAACAACATTATTTTCCAAACGTTCAAGTTTGCCTAATTTCAAATGCTCAAGTTTCTCATTTTCGAAAGGTTTCGTAGTTCATAGTTTTAATCACTTAATGATATAATTCTCCTTTAAAACGATTTGAGAAACATATGCCTTATATGTGAGTAGGTTATTCTTGTTTATAACAATCTTATTAAAGCAGCCATGATCTAGGAAATGTAATATCATTTTGTCTCATCTTAACTTCTATGCAGATGGAGGTTTCTACTGGTTTTAATAATACTTAATTATTCAGTACATTTCTTTTATTAGCGCTGCAATGGTTTGTTCGATACTTATTCTGATTTCCGAAATCAGTAAAACATTATCCCATTTTAAAAACCAAGTACTCATTACTCACGAATGAGGTTTCACACTTATTAACAAAATTTATATTAATTCCTTTAAGTCAAGTCTCTTTATCTTTGAAGATCAATTCTCTTAACTTCTAAAATTAATAAACCATTCTTTTTATCTTTCTTAAGCCGTTATACCTAACTTCCCATAAAGCTAGTATAACTCTTAAGTTTTAAAACCAAGTATTACTCTTCTGTTAAAAATGATTCAGTATTCTTTTGAAATACTTCAAGATTCTTATTATTCAGGCTTAAGTCAAAAGACATTGCCGCAATTATTATTCAGCTTAAGTCAAAAGACATTGCCGCAATTATTATTCGCTTAACACACGCACGCTCACCGCATCATATATATATTCTTTAAAATATCATGCTCAAGAGGATAGGAAGAATCACATACCTCGCGACGATTATCGACTATTAGCAAAACGTTCCACGGCTATAACCCGGCTAGCCTTGTCCACCTTTCAAGTAGTACATGCTACTCGCAGAACATTCAACCTATAAAGGTTATTGTCACGACCCGAATATGGGCCCGTGACTGGTGCCTTACCCCGGACACCCTAGTGATACAACATCAGAGTAATCAGCGGAACATAAAACACATACATGAAACAAATGGAGTACAAAACAGTAATCTGAGGAAAACTTGCCTTTCGACATATATATAAATAACAACTCCTACAAATGAACAGTTTAATCCTTTTTACAAACCTCTTACAATTTCTCGCCACAACAAGATTACATGCACTTACGAATGATATGATAACAACGACGATGTGGCTCGCCATACCCCCGTGTAAGCACCTTAAACAACAGGGGAATATAACAAGATAAGCCTCCGGAGGAACTTAGCTTCCCAAACGCCGAATCGTGATCCTAAGAGCGAGGATCAACGATCGTGTACCTTTTACCGCGCAGATGAACGCAGCCGGGCGAGGTCGCAACAAAATCGAGTATGTGAAATCAAAAATATCAGAAATGAAATCATAGTAGTCTATATAAAGCAGAGACATGTATGATAACCAAACTACGCTCACAATAAATAAGCAATATATCAAGTCGTGACTCACGCCTCAAAGTCATCACTCCAATATAGAATGGGTCTCACGCCCACAACATCAATCATGCCCGTGGAATACCTTCCTCACCGCCTAGCCTATGATATATAAAGCACCAAGGAATACACATGAACAAAGCAGTCCCACTGTGTTCAAATAAAACAAGACAGTGGTAAGACGTAAGGCATAGCCGACTACTAACACCCACAAGATAACAAGCGTCATAAATCAGATTATGATATCCGCTTAGACCGCCACATGATCAAAGCCGGCCGCTCGCAATATCAAATGCGCGCCTAGCCTCGAATCCCCGCACTCCGCATAGGCCAATCTCATAGGCCCGCATGGTATAACCCCGCATCGAGGTAGCTACTCCCGCAAGATCGCCCCGACTCGCAGCCGCACGCCACATGCATCGCATGATCATAAAGGCCGCACACTAACCTCGAACTCTCGTAGTTCGCATAGCCCCCGACCCGCATGAGGTATTCTAATCACGGTCCTGCATCGCCGAGTCTACCCCGCATCGGAGGGCGCCTTTAACCCCTAAACACGCAGTGGTATAATACCAACATAACGCTTTAACGCTTAAACAACATAAGCACAATCAAGGGAAAACCCTTTACACAAACATCACGTATCACTAACACACGTAGATCCTAATATGATTACTTATCAAATCAACACGAAGGTATTACAAGGCTATCACAAACCAATACAATCAAGTTATTCACACATAAGGTACTTTCTACTATGTGTCAACACGTTCGGTTTCTATCCCCAAAGTACTTCATACATTAACTTTTAAAAGATACGCTACTTTCACAAAAGTCACACAATACCCGTAGTATATGAAAATAGAGTGATTATCTTTCAAGTGAATCAAAACACTTATCTTTGTAAAATCAAGTAACAACATTATTATCCAAACGCCCAAGTTTGCCTAATTTCAAATGTTCACGCTTTCTTATTTTAGAAAGGTTTCGTAGTTCATAGTCTTATTCATTTAAGAATATAATTCTCTTTTAAACTATCCGAGAAACATAAGCCTTATACGCGAGTAGATATTCTTGTTTATAACAATCTTATTACAAAAACATGATCTAGAAATATCATTTTGTCTCATCTTAGCTTCTACGCAGACGGAAGTTTCTACCGGTTTTAATAATACTTAACTGCTAAAACATTTCTTATTAACGCCGCAGTTGGTTTGTCGATACACATTCCGATTTCAATCAAGAAACATTCTTAAGCCGTTATTACCTAACTTCCCATAAAGCTAGTATAACTCTTAAGTTTTCAAAACCAAGTATTACTTCTTCTTTCAAATGATTCAAAAATCTTTTGAAATACTTCAAGTTCTTTATTAACACATAACAAGCCGCTTATAGTTCAAATCGCACCTTCTAAAACCACAAGTATTTTCTACCAACATAAAGTCGTATAACCAACTTCCCATAAAGCCGTTATAACACTTTATGTTTTAAACCAATCAAATACATTTAGCACACGTGACGCCTAACGCATACATAGTTCACACATATCATGCTAGAAGAGATAGGAAGAGGTTCACATACCTCGCGACGAGTATCGACTAATAGCAAAACGCTCCAAGTACCTCAAGCCGTCGGCTACTCCTTAAGCCAAGTAGATCGCGCCACACGCAGTACTTCAACCTATAAGGCCACAAGGCGCTTTGTTATACCCCGTATTCTCAGGGTATGTATGCGAGGATGTACGTACGAGAGCACGACAGAAAAATTGGAAAGGAAGAAAGAGGTGATTCTTCCACGGAAAAAGTTTCCGGTTTTTGGTAAGGAAAAATGTTCGTCAAGTGGAATCGGGTTCCTGATTTGGAATTGGGCTTCTAGATTATATTAGAATTATGGAATTTTATTTTCGAAATGGTCACTGGGCCCACTGGAGAAATTTACTAAGCTGGGGCCCACTTTGTTTTCAAGATTTTGGCCATCAGGATATTTTTCTGAAGACGCTTTACGAGGGCTAACAGAGGGTGACACGCGTCACCCCGCCAGTGGCTGGTCGGTTACCTTTGTGCACAACACCCGCCACGTCGTGACAAAAGTGGTATCGAGCGCTTAGTCTCTGAAAGTGTCTACGCATCGTGTTCAGTAGAGTCTTGATTATCTGTGTTGTGCACCACATCTATAATCGTGAGGCTATAGGACATGTAGGATTGGTTTCTATTCTTCTCATTCTAAGATCGTGCCTAGAGCCGAAGTCAAGTCGGACCCTCCGACGTGTTTCATTTTACCGCTATGCCTCCGCGCAAGGCAACCCGGCCCAGTGGGCAAGGCACTGAGGAGCCGCTAGTGAGATACAGAGGAGTCCGAGGGCGCAGTCCGCCAAGACTGAGATAAGCTTCCGACGGGCGAAGTTTCGCGACGCCGCCAAAGACCAAATAGGGTTTAGAGTCGCAGCTGGTCGATGAGACTACAAGACTGAGCCTCCACCCCACACCCAGAGCAGGGAGACGGGTCACGGAGATGGCCCGCGATTGGCCGTGGTCAGGCCGATACGAGGACAGCCGACGCGCAGCCTGCCCAAAGAAGACCGCGCGCACCCGGCGTAGATAGCTGAGGCTACGGACTTTCCGAGTCAGAGCCCGCCAGAGTTTTACGGGTCGAGGCCGGAGGATGATCCGCAGGAGTTCATCCGTCAGTTACAGAGGATCATGCGGGTGATCAAGGCTTCAGAGATCGAGTCTGTGACCTTCGGTTCTCATCGGCTGCGTGATACCGCAGTCGATTGGTTTGATTCACTGAGCTTTCTGGGAGAGCACGCACCTCCAGCAGATGTGGGATGAGTTTTCGGGGCTTTTTCACGCACTTCGCCTCCGCAGATGAGGAGGGCACGGCCGACAAATTTTTGTTATCGAGAGAGGGCGACCGCCGTGAGTACAATGTCGAGTTCGATTCTTTCGCTCGAGCATGCCCTCGCGCTTGCCGCAGATATGAAGATAGGTGCATCGCCACGCCACCGGCTAGATGATTATATGGCCGAAGTCTCAGCGGTGTTTTCTTCACCGCATGGACATTGCCCGCATTCGTGCTCATGCACTTGGGCGCGGCGAGCGCAGAGATCGACGCAGCGGACCGCCACAGGTTAAGGCCAAGACGGCCGGATATTTTGGCGACTTTCGAGGCGGACCGCCTCAGCAGCAGACTAGTTATGTACCTCCGCCATTGCAGAGTGGTCCTTCGCAGCCCTTGGGATATTCAGGAGCGTGCCGTGGCTCCTGTGTTTCGATGTTCGGGAGTAGGGTGTTGCCGACGCAGCCACCCCTACCTCGGTGGTCGACGCGGTAGACCGCATTTCGGGAGTGTCGAGTACCAAGGGAGCTTGTTATTCTTGCGCCAACAGGCCATATGACGAGAGACCGTCCACTGTGGTAGCGCTGGTAGGATAGCACAGACTACTAGAGCGGCCATGGCCACTGAGAGGTCGCGGGAAGTTCCGCTTAGCGGCCTCAACCGCCTAGTTTTGCGATATCCTTAACCTCGTAGATACTTGTATGTGTTGATGTTAATGATGTGTTATGTTATGTTCGGATAGCTTTGTGCTATAGTGTGATTTAAAAACTGGTAGTGTGAGACGGAAGTGGTAGCTTTATGACGTGATTTAGCGTGATTGTTCCGCGGTCGGGAACGAGGGCTCGACGCGATCGCTGGTCGGGTTGAGGACGCCATACGGCCAACCCGCAGCCCGATTAAGGTGGGTCGCTCTGGTGGTCCCGCCAGTGGTAGGTCACGAGGATGCTAGGCCCAAGTTTGTATGATCATCGATGAGTTCGTGGACGCGTCGACCGCAGCCGTTCGTAGCGCCGAGTGGCCTTAAAGAAGTTCGAGGTTAGTAAGATGACCAAGCTCGGAGGTAGTGACTCCAGAGATTTTTGGGAACTAAGTAATGATCAAGTATGGTACGCATCGAGAGTTCAAGTGTTCGAGAAGCGGCACGACGAGTAAGAAAAGAAGAGACGCTGTGTTATTTCGCGGCGCCGCGCGCTGCAACTTGTTAGAGGAACTTCATCGATATCCGCTTGAGAAGGAACATTCGACTAATGTTTCTAAGGAGGGAGAATGTTATACCCCGATTCTCGTGGTATGTATGCGAGGACGCACGCACGAGAGCACCCATGTAAAAATCGGAAAGCGAAGAAAGAGCGATTCTTCCACTAAAAGTTTCCGCTTTGTAAGGAAAATGTTCGTTGAACGGAATTGGGTTCCAGATTTGGAATTTGGGCTTTAGATTATATTAGAATAATGGAATTTTATTTTCTGAAATGGTCACTGGGCCCACTGAGAAATTTACTGGCTTTGTGGGGCCCACTTTGTTTTCAAGATTTTGGCCATTGTGGATATTTTTCTAAGACGCTTTATGAGGGCTACTAGAGGGTGACACGTGTCACCCCGCCAGTGGCTGGTCGGGTTACCTTTGTGCACAACACCCTGCACGGTCGTGACAAAAGTGGTTGTAGTCGCTGACTAAACGCTTTACAGAACTTCGGGCGGAAAATTCCGCTATGTCGCTTTGTATTTTTATGGATTTTTCCGAGAGACGAAACCTTTTGGATCAACGGAGGGTGACACTTGTCACCCTCATCGGGCGGTTTGGCGGGCGCTGCTGGTCGGGCTCGCCGATTGGGCCCTCAAGTGTGCCTTGCTTGTGGCTTGTTTCATGGAGTGTTTTGTGGAGTAGGGTTTAGGTGCACTTGGCTTAATCTTGCCCTTACACTTGCTATACACTGGAAGGATCTCGCCCTCGTCGCCTTTGGTTTTGCTATAAATACCCCTAAGTGTGAAGACTTCATCCATTCCAAAACTTCCAAGTCTTGAAACCCTCTCCTCCCCTTTGTGAGCTCTAGCCGAGAGCCTTCCTCCCCTTTTCGTGGCCTTTGGCCGAGGGTTCCCTTCCCTCATGTGCAGCAAATGGGTACCCCTAGCCTAGTTGTTTTCAGATAATACCCTCCTCGTGGTATCAAATACTTCTCCTAGTATTGTTATAATGCCCAAAATACCTTAGTTGTACCTTGTAGTATTCCAAAGATACCTCATACGAGAGTCCTAAATACTACCTTTGTCCTTTTTAGTCTCAAACCAAACCCTAAGGAAATCTTCATAGCTTGGTCAAGATTTGAGCAGGTTGGTTAGAACTTCTGGCGGTTGTTTGGAGCGGATTGAGCGCACTGAGCAGTGAGCTAAACCTTGCTTAGGATCGACATTATAACTTGGATAATTTTGGGCTTATCGAGGTAATTATCTTGTCCTCTATTGTAATTGGAAATTACATGTTTGTTAGAATATATAGTTGAAGATACTATATACGGAACTATACTTAGTATTCGCAATGTCTTTTGACTTAAGCTCAAGAATAAAGAATAATCGAATCAGATTTACATAGATCGTATTGCAAAGAGACTTGTGAATACATCGAGTAGATGGTACACGCCCGTTAGACGTAAGCCCCCGTTGGCTTCGCAGCCTACGATAGAGAGAGATTTACGCTGCATGTGGGAGAGGTGCCGAATTTTCTCAGAGAATAAGGAATCTTGTATTTAGAATATTCTACAAGAGATCTAAGTTGATAGACGCTTTACGGCCAAGATAAAGGAAGATTACGAGTAGCGATTCTACTGGCGGTGGAAAAGGATAGCGCGTTGTAGTACTTGGAGCATTTTGCTAATTGTCGATAATCATCGCGAGGTATGCGAACCTCTTCCTATCTCTTCTAGTACGATATGTGTGAACTATGTAGTACTAGACGCATACGTGTTAATTGTATTTGATTGTCAGAAACATAAAGGTTATAACGGCTTTACGGGAAGTTGGTTATAACAACTTTACGAGGTAAGAAACGGGTCGTGGCTTTTAAAAGATAATCGATTTGATTTATAACCGTCGCGTTATAATACGTAACTGATGTATTTCAAAAGATTTATAAATCGCTTTGAAGTGAGAGTAACACTTGGTTTTAAAGGTTTTAAAAAGAGTTATACTAGCTTTATGGGAGTTAGGTATAATGTCTTAAGAGAGGTAAAGAAAATGGTTTATCGATGTTAGAAGTTAAGAGACTTGATCTTATAAGATAAGAGACTTAACTTATTTGTTTTAATGTGATGTTTGTGTGAAACCTCATTCGTGAGTAATGAGTACTTGGTTTTATTTAAAGGGATAATGTTTTATCGATTTCGAAATCGTAACGTATCGTGTTGCACCACCGCAGCTAATAAAGGAAAATGTATTGAATAATGATGTATCGTATTAAAACCAAGAGAAACCTCCATCCGCATAGAAACTAAGATGAGACAAAATGATATTACATTTTCTAGATCACGGTCATTGTAATAAGAACGTTGTAAACAAGAATAACCTACTCTCACGTGAGACATATATTACTCAATTGTTCTAAAAAGGAATCAAGTGATTAAGTTTGGGAACTATGAAACCAATGAAAACGAGAAGCTTAAGTAATCAAACTAGGCAACCGAACTTAGGAAAAGAATGTTGTTACTTGATTTTGAAAAGGAATGGGTTGGTCATTCTAATACTACGTATCGGTGACTTTTATAAAAGTAATGGATCTCTTTAAAAGAACTTAACGATGTAGTACTGGGGTTAAAACCCGACTTTGGCATAAAACGAAAGTACTTTGAGTCAGGTGAAACTTGCCTATGCTTGTTGTCGTGAAACTTGCCTATGCTTGTGGTCGTGAAACTCGCCATGCTTGTTGTCGCGAAACTCGCCTACGCCAGTGATGATAGCCTTTGTGCGCAAGTGGTATTTCAGGTTACCGCCTCCGACAGAGGTCGTTGACTTGTCGAGAACTTACTGACGGCCGGCAATGATGGAGAATTCCACGTATGTTTCCATTTTGATTATCGCTTGTTGCTGATGTCACACGGACACGTCTACACCGACGCAAGATTCGGTACGCGCCACGCGCCGTTGATTTCCGATATATGGTTATTATCGCAACATGGACGGTTCACACCGACGCAGATTCCGGCACGTGGCTACGCGCGCAGGTTGACCACCCAAGCATTGTTATCGAGGTTACACGGGCATGTCTACACCGACGCAGATTCCGGTACGTGGCCACGCGCTTGTTATTATTGTCGCATCACGGACATGTCTACACCGGCGCAAGATTCCGGGGCACGCGCCATGATGCGAACACGATGGATGACGCGGCGCGAGACCCATAGTTATATTCGAGTGGTGACTTCGAGGCGCGAGTCCCCGACTGATCGCTTTTATGTTGCATCAGATTTGGTTATCATACATGTCTCCCGCTTTTTAGGCTATTATGATTTCATTTACGATTTGACGCTTCACATACTGTACTGCCAGATCGACCTCCTTCGGGCCGCTCACGCCGCAGTAGAGGTACATCGGCCGTGATCCCCGCCTTAGATCTCATTTCACAGATTGAAAGCTCCTTCTGAGGCTTATCTTTGCATGCTTTCCGAGTTGTAAGTTCTTGTACATTCGTGGTACGGGCCCCGTCCCGCCATAGTTGTTGTAAATCTTAGAGGTTCAGAGTAATCGCAAGTGTGGTTTGTAAAAGGATAACCGCTCGCTTTTATGTATATATACCAAGGCAACTGCTTTGGCCTGCTTATTTATCATGTCTCTATTTCATGTTTAAAGTTTTTATTTCCGCTGGTTTTCTCGATGTTGTACGCTGTGGTGCCCGGTAGGCACTACCACGCCCGCATTGGTCGTGACAAAAGTGGTATCGTGAGCGCTTAGTCCTCTGAAAGTGTCTACGCATCGTGTCAGTAGTCTTGATTATCGGTGTGTCAGGCACCACATCTATAATCGTGAGGCTATAGGACACGAGGATCGTTTCTATTCTTCTCATTCTAAGATCGTGCCTTAGAGCTGAGTTGTAAGTTGGACCCCTCTGATGTGTTTCATTTTACCAGTTATGCCTCCGCGCAAGGCAACCCGGGCCCAGGTGGGCAAGGCAGCCGAGGGAGCTGCTAGTGAGATACAGAGGAGTCCGAGGGCGCAGTCTGGCCAAGACTGAGACAAGCCCGACGGCGAAGTTTCGCGACGCCAAAGACCAAAGAGGTTTAGAGCCGCAGCCGTGGTCGATGAGACTACAAGACTGAGCCTCCGCCCCACACCGAGCAGGGAGACGGGTCACGCGAGATGGCCCGCTTATCGGCCGTGGTTGTGGCCGATATGGCGACAGCCGGACGCGCGCCTGCCCAAAGAAGACCGCGTGCACCCGAGAGCGATAGTTTGAGGCTACGGACTTTCGAGTTGTAGCCCGCCAGAGTTTTACGGGTCGAGGCTCGAGGATGATCCGCAGGAGTTCATCCGCCGCCATGCAGGATCACGCGGTGATCAAGGCTTCAGAGACCGAGTCTGATCTCGTTCGCGACGGCCGCGTGATACCGCAATGATCGGGTTTGATCTACGAGCTTTCCCGGGAGAGCACGCACCACCAGCAGGATGGGATGAGTTTTCGGGGGCTGTCCCCACGCACTTCTTGCCTCCGCAGATGAGGAGGGCACGGGCCGACAGATTTTTGTTATCGAGATGCAGAGGCGCGACCGTCAGGAGTACAATGTCGAAGTTCGATTCTTTGGCTCGAGCATGCCCTCGCGCTTTGTGCAGATATGGAAGATAGGTGCATCGCCACGCCACCGCTAGATGATTGTATGGCCGAGTCTTGTGCGTGTTTTCTTCACCGCATGGACATTGCCCGCATTCGTGCTCATGCACTGCGCGGCGAGCGCAGATCGACGCGGACCGCCACAGGTTATGCCAAGACGGCCGGATATTTTGGCGACTTTCGAGGCGACCGCCGAAGCAGACTAGTTATGTACCTCCGCCATTGCAGAGTGGTCCTTCGCAGCCTTCGACCTCGGGATATTCGTGAGCGTCGTGGCTCCTGTGTTTCAGATGTTCGTGAGTAGGGTGTTGCCGACGCAATACCCCTACCTCGTGGTCGATGTGGTAGACCGCATTTCGGGAGTGTCGTAGTACCAAGGAGCTTGTTATTCTTGGCGCCAACAGGCCATATGACGAGAGACCGTCCGACTGTGGGTAGCGCTGGTAGGATAGCACAGACTACTAGAGCAGCCATGCGCCACGGAGAGGTCGCGTGGAAGCTTCCGCTTAGCGGCCTCGAACCGCTTAGTTTCGTATATCCTTAACTCGTAGATACTTGTATGTGTTGATGTTAATGATGTGTTAAGTGTTATGTTCGGATAGCTTTGTGCTATAGTGTGATTTAAAAACTGCAGTGTGAGACGGAAGTGGTAGCTTTCATGACGTGATTTAGCGATTGTTCCGTCGGGAACGCAGGGCTCGACGCGATTGTGGTCGGGTTGAGGACGCCATACGCCAACCCAGAGTCTTGATTAAGGTGGGTCAGTTCTGGGTGGTCCCGCCAGGTGGTAGGGTCACGAGGATGCTAGACCCAAGTTTGTATGATCATCGATGAGTTCGTGGACGCGTCGACGAAGCCGTTCGTAAAGGCCGGAGTGGCCTTAAAGAAGTTTGAGGTTAGTAAGATGACCAAGTTCGGAGGCAGTGACCGCAGATTTTGGGAACGGAAGTAATGATCAAGTATGGTACGCATCGAGAGTTCAAGTGTTCGAGAAGCGGCACGACGAGTAAGAAAAGAAGAGGACGTGTGTTATTTCGCGCTGCCGCGCGCTGCAACTTGTTAGAGGAACTTCATCGATATCCGTTCAGAAGGAACATTCGACGAATGTTTCTAAGGAGGAGAATGTTATACCCCGTATTCTCGTGGTATGTATGCGAGACGCACGCACGCAGAGCACGACAGAAAAATTGGAAAGGAAGAAAGAGGCGATTCTTCCACTAAAAGTTTCCGGTTTGGTAAGGAAAATGTTCGTTGAAGGAATTGGGTTCCCGATTTGGAATTTGGGCTTCTTAGATTATATTAGAATTATGGAATTTTATTTTGGAAATGGTCACGCTGGGCCCACTGAGAAATTTACGGTTTTGTGGGGCACACTTTGTTTTCAAGATTTTGGCCATTGTGGATATTTTTCGGAAGACGTTTTATGAGGGCCAATAGGAGGGTGACACGTGTCACCCCCGCCTAGGTGGCTGGCCGAAGTTACCTTTGTGCACAACACCCGGTTACGGGTCGTGACACGCTTATTAACATCTAGATCTTATCGTAGAACATTCTACAGAAAATTCGGCAAGACTCTCCCCGCAACAAACAGAAATCTCCTCCTCATCTGGGCCGCTACCAAGCCAACCAGTGGGGTTATACGCTTAATCCGACGCACAATTCTACCTCACGTAAAAGCTTACACAAGTCTCAGAATACACCTATGTAAATACAACAAGATTTTCTTCGAAAAGGTTTCTTATTATTCGCTTAAGTCAAAAGACATTGCGATAACAACGCTCAAGACTATATATAGTATACTTCAACTATATAATCTAACAACATGTAATTTCCAATTACAATAGGGACAAGATATTTACCTCGATAAGCCCATAATTATCCGAGTTTAAATGTCGATCCCGAGCAAGGTTTAGCTCCTACTCCGCGCGCCCGACCCGCTCCAACAACCCTTAGAAGTTCTAACCAACTTCTACTTAATACTCCAACTAACTATGGAGATTTTCCTTAGTGGTTTCGGTTTTGTAGGATCAAGGGAAGTATAATAGTATTTCCGGCTTTCAGATAAGTATAACCTAGAATACTACAAGGTATACGGCTAAGGTAATTGGGCATTATAACAATACTTTTGAGAGTATTTCACCAAGAGGGGTATTATACTAAAACAACTAGGCAGTGGTACCCCACATTAGCACCCCAAGGAGTGGTGTATACCCTCTACCTACCCCACTAGTGGGGAACTCTCGCCAAGGGGAAGAGGGCTCTCGCCAAGACACTACACTAAGGGGAGGAAGAAGCTTTCAAGACTTAGGCAATTTTATGGATGAATTAGTCTTCAAAGGGGTGGTATTTATAGTCAAGTGGAAGGCCAACCAACGGCCAAGATCTTGCCGAGTGCAAGGCAAGTGTAGGGCCAAGATCTTGCCAAGTGCACCTTATCCATCTACCACCAAAATATCCTACCAACCCTCGACCAAACAATGGCCATTCGCCAACCCCTTTATCGCCCAAGGTGTTCCAATGAGAGGTGACAAGTGTCGCCTCTTGTTGGTCCAAAATGTTTCGCCTCTCTAAAAATCCGCAAAAATTAAAAATGACATAGCCGAAATTCCCACGAAAGTCGTGGAAAACGCTTCATCGAAAACGACTTAATCGGGTGTTGTGAACAAAAGAATTCGCCAAGCCTAAATCACAAGTTCAAATTTTTCTACGCACGCCCCACGCATATACCGAAATACGGTATAATAGCTTATACAAGTCTATCAATGACTAGACTACTCGTAGATTATTCTTCCGATGTGATTTCGCTCAAGTCTTTTCTCAGAATATCCTTCTATTACGTTCAAATCTCTTCTATGAATCTTATATTCATTTCTATGTTACAACAAAGATGTAATTTCCAATTACAATATAAGGACAAGAGTATTTACCTGTAAGCCCAAAATTATCCAAGTTTAATGTCGATCCCGAGCAACGCTTAGCTCCTACTCCGGTGCTCCAACCCGCTCCAAACAACCCTTTAGAAGTTCTACGAACTTCTTCTTAATACTCCAACTAACTATGGAGATTTTCCTTAGGTTTCGCTTTTGTGGATCAAGGGAAGTATAATAGTATTTCTGGCTTTTCAGATAAGTGTAACCTTGGAATACTACAAGGTATTTGGGCCAAGGTATTTTGGGAATAGTAACAATACTGGAGAGTATTTCTACCAAGAGGTAGTATTTTACGAGAACAACTAGGCTGGGGTACTCTCGGCCAAGGCTACTAGGAGTGGGTGTACCCTCGCCAAAGGCCTACTCAAAGGGGGAGGGAGGTTTGGACGAACCACTACAAGAGAGGGGAAAGGTTTTCAAGACTTAAGGATTTTTGTGGATGAAGAAGTCTTCAATGGGGGGGGGGGGGTAATTAAATGTCAAGCAATGGCCAAACAACGGCCAAGATCATGCCAAGTGCAAGGCAAGTGGAGGGTAAAGATTCATCCATGTGTACCTTATCTATCTACCACACAAATATCACAAAATATCCTACCTACTCCCACTCTCCCTTTCGTCCAACTTGTCGCCATAAGCCCACCAATTAGATGATGCCGTGTCTCCTCTTGTTGGTCCAAAATATTTCGCCTCTCGGAAAAATCCGCAAAAATACTAAATGACATAGCCGGAATTTTCCTTCGCAAGTTGTGTAAAACGCTTCAAAAAAACGATTCTAATCGGGGTTGTGAACAAAATTCAACCTGCCTAACTTTAAGGCTTAAATTTTCCTACGCACGCCTCACGCATATACCGGAAATACGGGTATAACATTCTCCTCCTTAGAAACATTCGTCCCGAATGTTCCTTCTCAAGACGATAACGATGAAGTTCCTCATAGCTTAACAAGCTTGCAAATGCCACACATGGCCACGTAAAAAACACCCGCGCAAATATCGACATCCAAGTCCACGGCGAATCACCTCTAACATCACAAAACTCCCACCCAAGGGCTAAAAGGTACTCCTCGCACCTTCACTTTACAAAAGAAAAGATCACATCTTTGTTCTTAACACATGTTCGCTTCTTCCTTACTCGCCGCACTTTCTCGCATATACGAACTCCTTCTCATAACTTACCACATTCGCATCGCATCAATTTCAAAAATCTCGGTTACTACCTCCAACTTGATCATCATAACCGAATACTGACGGATCTCCGATACTTTTCCGAACCTAACAACATGAAGGATCGACATACCGCTTCCTAAGTCGGACGGCAAAGCTAACATATAGCAACCCGCCTACTCTTCACATGACTGAAAAGGCCCAAAGTAACTCGCTAAGTTTCTGCTTTCAATCTCGCCACACCTTCCGGTGGTATCTTCAAGAAGACCCACCGCCAACTCAACCTCAGCCGCCGCCGATCATCCGCATTTACTTCGCTGATTCCGAGCCGCCGATAACCTCTTCGATAGGCTTCACCCTATCCCCATCCCGCCAAACAAGTATGAACTCACTATCCGAACTTTGCCAACATCGAATCAATCGACCAAGAACTTACACTTCCGCCTCTACGAGGCTTCGTAAGGCGATATCCGAATCGAAATGGTACTTATAAAAGCACTCCATCAACAGTGAGGCAACAATCCTCATAGCTACCCTCAAATCCAAACACAGCCCGGCGGTGAATGCGACATCAGACTCACCCGAAGTTCTCAACCTCGCATGGTAAAACTTCCGAAACGAAATAGCCACAACCGGGCTTCACTGTCATCATAAGGTGAAAGTAGGCGCTGTGCAGCTTTACAACCTTCCCGATAAATAACATCTCGCATAACTCGGCGACAAGATGGGCTGACTCATCGCCCGACCATCGGTCGAACGCATCCACGAACTCAGACGCTGGTTTACTAAACTTGGGCCTAACACCTCGTGACCTACCACCTAGAGGACCACCCCGACCCCACCACAAAACAGTCGCGGGTTGACCCGCGACGGCCTCAACCCGACTCGCTATCGCGCAAAAACTCTTGTTCCCGATCCTAACGATCTCACTAATCAAGTCACGAAACCTAGTGGTCTTCTTAGTTCAACTACCCTCTTTCATTCCACACTACTCAGGGACTTATTATACAACTATATCTCACGTGCACTATGCACTCCGATAAGGGTCAAAACACATAATAATAAAAAAAAATACATCTTTTACCCGAGATGGCCTTACCTCTAAGGTCTCTACGTATAAAACTCTAAGGCTCACACTTTCTCTGCCCCCCAATCTTACCCGGTTAACTAACCATGATTTCTAATCACAATTAACACTTATGTTATCTGAACATAACACTTAAGATACACTTATCTTATCACACCTACAATCTCTAGAGGGTTCAAGGATATACATGTATCTACCGCTTCACTTCCCCTTTGTCGTTCTAATCAATCCTGCCTGCAGGCTTATACCAGGGAAGGTGATTAACTAGCCACCGATCCCGGCGTCGAGTCTCTACATCCGCGCCACCTTTAGTCGACAATTCTCGCAAAATGGCTCACTGGCCGTAAGTATAACAAGCTCCAACAAAAGACGACATTCCCGACGACGTCATTACACCGCGAACACCGGGAAAATCAACTGGGTGGCTAGAACCTATGTAACCGTGAAGTAAAACCCCGAGTTCGACCAACTCCTAAATACCCAACGCCCCGAACCTCGCGAGGACCACTGCTCGGCGGAGGCGCATATCCAAGATGCCGAGGCGATTCGCCAAAGTTACCAAAGTATCCCGCCGACCGCCCTTCTCGCTGATTTTGGTTAACCCGCTGATCTCACGTTTCACCTGCTGCATAAGCCCGCACGCAGCCATGCTCAAGCTCGATCAAGAGCTACTCTTGCACATCCTTTCTTTAGATAGTCATCAAGACCCGTGATATATCGGTGCACTCTATATTCTCTGGTTGCTAAAATCCTAGCTAGTAACAGGTCCATTCCTTTTAATCCATATTCTTTGTTCCCGGTCGTGGAACTGAAGGCTCATACATCATGGCCGCAATGGGAACTGCTGCCGCCGTGCTAAACTCTGGGCCGCGACGCCGCAGAACTCCCGAACGTAAGCACCACCTCAGGTGATGATTGGGCTCGCGCCTCAGAACCTCTCAGACTCAACTCGCAGCTCCCTCGGCTGCCTTGCCCTACTGGGCCCGGGTTGCCTTACGCGGAGGCATAACGGTAAGGGAAAGAAATACGTTAGAGGGGTCCAACTTATAACACAGCTCTAAGGCACGATCTCTGAGTGAGAAGAATGGAAACCAATCCTAAATATCCTATAGCCTCCTGATTATTGGTATGGTGCACAACATACCGATAATCAAGACTCTACTAGATACGGTCTGTAGACACTTTCCGAGGATTAACTGCTCTGATACCACTTTTGTCACGACCCGAACCCGGGCCCGTGACTGGTGCCTTACCCCGGGCACCCAAGTAGCCATACATCAGAGTAATCAGCGGAATATAAAACAAGACATGAATAAAGTGAAGTAAAAAAACAGTTATCTGAGAAAAACTTGTCTTCATAAGATATATATATATATATATCAACTAGAATAGCTTACATCCCTTTTACAATTCTCGCCACACAAAGATTTATGCACTTCTAAGAATGATACGACAACAATGGCGGACAGGCCCCGCCATACCTCAATGTAAATACCTACTACGACGGACTATACCACCGATAAGCCTCCGAGAAACGGAGCTTCCCAAACGCCGAATCGTGACCTAAGAGCGAGGATCAACGATCGTGTACTTACCGCGGCATGAACGCAGCCCCGGGCGAGGTCGATAACAGTACCAAGTATGTGAAACTGAAAATATCAGAATGAAATCATAGTAGTCTATATAAAGCAGAGACATGTATGATAACCAAACTACGCTCACAATAAATAAGCAATATGTCAAGTCGTGACTCACGCCTCAAAGTCATCACCCAATTATAACTATGGGTCTTACGCCACAACATAAACAAGAGTGAAATAGATATATCAGAATCGGTCTTTTCTAGGCCGCTAATGATCGGCAAGGCCGATCGCCCATAGTATCATTATGCGTGCCTAATCACTGGACTTCCGCACTCGCATAGTCACACATGACCCGCATAGTCGTATAGACCAAGATCGCGGTAGCTAACCCTGCCCTCTCCTCGACTCCCGCAATCCGCATAGTCTCAATAGACCGCATAGTCACACAGACCGCATAGGCATCCCCGCGACGGATAAAACACCCGAATGATCAATCTCGAGCATACCGCTGCCCGCATGGTCACATAGACCATAGCCGTATAGACCCGCATCGGGTGGCAAGCCCTCAAGATAACAAGTCAAGTGGGTATGTGATATAATAACATAACAAATTATCGTTAAACAACATAAGCACAACAAGGAAACCCCTTTACACAAACATCACGGATACTAACACACGTAAGATCCTAACATGTTTACTTATCAAATCACCAAGAAAGTATTACAAGGCTATCACAAACCAACACAATCAAGTTATTCACGCAAGGTACTTTCTACTTTATGTTAACACTTTCGGGTTTTTATCCCCAAAGTACTTCATACATTAACTCTTTAAAAGATCCGTTTCAAAAGTCACACAATACCCGTAGTATTAAAATAGAGTGACTATCTTTTTAAGTAAACCAAAACACTTCCTTTTGTAAAATCAATTAACAACATTATTTTCCAAACGTTCAAGTTTGCCTAATTTCAAATGCTCAAGTTTCTCATTTTCGAAAGGTTTCGTAGTTCATAGTTTTAATCACTTAATGATATAATTCTCCTTTAAAACGATTTGAGAAACATATGCCTTATATGTGAGTAGGTTATTCTTGTTTATAACAATCTTATTAAAGCAGCCATGATCTAGGAAATGTAATATCATTTTGTCTCATCTTAGCTTCTATGCAGATGGAGGTTTCTACTGGTTTTAATAATACTTAATTATTCAGTACATTTCCTTTTATTAGCGCTGCAATGGTTTGTTCGATACTTATTCTGATTTCCGAAATCAGTAAAACATTATCCCATTTTAAAAACCAAGTACTCATTACTCACGAATGAGGTTTCACACTTATTAACAAAATTTATATTAATTCCTTTAAGTCAAGTCTCTTTATCTTTGAAGATCAATTCTCTTAACTTCTAAAATTAATAAACCATTCTTTTTATCTTTCTTAAGCCGTTATACCTAACTTCCCATAAAGCTAGTATAACTCGTAGTTCCAGGGTATGTATGCGAGGACGTACGTACGAGAATACAACATTAAAAATTGAAAAGGAAGAAAGATGTGATTTTTCGACGGAAAAGTTTCCGGTTTTTGTAAAGGAAAAATGTTCGTTGATGGGAATTGGATTCCCAGATTTGGTATTTCGGCTTCTTGAATTATATTAGAATTTTGAGATTTTATTTTCGGAAATGGTCACGTGGGGCCCACGGGAGAAATTTACGGTTTTGTGGGGCCCGCTTTGTTTTTGAGATTTTGGCCATTATGGATATTTTCGGAAGATGAAATATTTTGGACGAATAGGAGGCGACACGTGTCACCCCTAGGTGGCTCTCGCCAAGTCACTGACAGTGGCAAGACAGTGGCCTTGTCTTGCAAGATATTTTAGTTGGACAAGTTGGCTTGTGGGGCCACACACACTTGTCCCCAATCTCAACCACACAGTTGCCTTCATTTTAGCCCTTGGTTGTCCTATATATGCACCCTTAGTTGATGAAAACTTCCACACTTAACCATTTCAAGACTTAAGAAAACCCTCCTCTCCCTTCATGAAGCTCGGCCATGGTGCCTTTTCTTGAGCAAAATTTGTCCAACAATTCTTAAACTCTTAAGTGTTCTTCCTAAGGTGTTAGGAAGATTGTGTACCAAGAGTTGGAAAAGATTTCACACCCTAGCCTATTTAGTTTGCCTTGGCGAAAGTTGTCTTGTTGGAACCCTAAGTGTTCTTCACTTTTTGGAGTCAATCTTGAAGAAGTTGGTTAGGAGATTCTATGGGTTGCTTGTAGCGGATTGGAACGTAAATATTTGGAGCTAAGACTTTCTTGGAGCGACTTTAAGAACTTGGATATTCTTGGGCTTTTGAGGTAGGAAACTTAAACCTCTTTGTGAATTGGTTATTATACATATATTATAAGTATATTATGGATTATATAATATATGGAGTAAAGTTTGGAAGGATTTGGATCTTGTTAAGTTGCTAAAATGGAAATTGGCAAGAAAGCCACAAAATGGTAAAACGTATCTTGCTTGCTAAGAAGCTAATAACAAGTAACTATAACTTATATTAAGATGGAATATAAGTTGGATGACTAATAAAGTAAGTGGATAAGTATATTGGAAAAAGTCGCCAAGGACCCCAACTTAAGGATCAGATTTACTTTGGATGTATTTACATTGGATCAGATTTACATTTAAGGGAAGATTGTTCAATCGCCCGTTTGGGCGTGTGATCCCCTTTTTAATTATTGTATTGTTATGAAGGCGTGATAGTAAACCGTTACGGCCATGCGTAATCCCCTTCTTTTACTTATTGTTATTATGGGCGTGATAGTAAACCGCTACCGTTTGGGCGTGTAATCCCCTTCTTTATGTTGTTTAAATTATTACGCCTTATATATGGCATATAATTACGGTTATTCGGGCCTTGGAGAAAGATGGAAAAGTAAGTAAAAACAGGGGAAGTGCTGCCCAATTTTCCGTAGAATTAGAGGGCTTTTTTTGGTATAAGTCTTCAATGGTTAGAAAGGTTTGATAGAAGTACTATGACCATTTTAGGAGTGGAGTACTACGTGTGGCGTGATCTACTTGGCTTAAGGAGTAGCCGACGGGTTGAAGTACTTGGAGCGTTTTGCTATTTGTCGATAATCGTCGCGAGGTATGTGAACCTCGTCCTATCTTTTCTAGCATGATTGTTGTGAACTATGTAGTACGGTAGACGACGTGCTAAATGAGTTTTGTTGGTTTAAAACATAAGGTGTTATAATAGCTTTATGGGAAGTTAGTTATAACGACTTTATGTAGGTAAAAGAATGGTTTATTGATTTTAGAAGTTAAGAGACTTGATCTTAAAAGATAAGAGACTTAACTTATAAATGACGCTTATGAAATGTTAAGGACTATGAATTTTGTTAAAAGTTGTGAAACCTCATTCGTGAGTAATGAGTACTTGGCTTTTAAAGAATAATGTTTTTGATTTCGAAATGAGAATAAGTATCGAACAAACCATCGGCGTTAATAAAGGAAATGTATTGACTAATTAATTATATTAAAACCAAGAGAAACCTCCATCTGCATGTAAGCTAAGATAAAACAAAATCGTATTACATTTCCTAGATCATGGTCGCTTTAATAAGATAGTTATAAACAAGAACAAACTACTCACACATAAGGCATATGTTACTCAATTGTTTTAAAGGGGATTACGTTAAGTGATTAAGACTATGATCTATGGAATCTTTCAAAATAAGAGACTTGAGCATTTGAAATTAGGCAAACTTGAACTTTTGGAAAAGAATGTTGCTACTTGATTTTAATAAGGAAAGTGTTTTGGTTTACTTATAAATGTTAGTCACTCTATGTTAATACTACGGTATCGGGTGACCTTTGTAAAAGAAATGGATCTTTTAAAAGAATTTAACGTATGTAGTACTTTGGGGTTAAAGCCCTGACTTTGACATAAAATGAAAGTACCTTGAGTTGTGTGTAACTTGCCTATGTTTGCGTGTGATAGCCTTGTTGTGCAAGCATCGTATTTCTATACCGTCGCGTCTCGATGGAGGGCGGCTGATTGGTTGTGAGCGATTCATCGAGTCCCACGAGATGGTAGAGACATGTATTCCATACGATTCTATCGAGTCCCACGAGATGGGCCGAGACACGTATTCCACACGATTCTTATCGAGTCCCAGGACGGGCCGAGACACGTATTCCACACGATTCCACCTCGAGTCCCGGGATGGGCCGAGACATGTTATACGATCATACGATTTATACCTAGATCGCGGTGAGGAAAGGAGTTCCACGCATGAGGATGACTTGAGGGTGAGTCACGACTTGACACGACTACTTTTATGTTGTAAATCGTAGTTTGGTTATCATACATGTCTCTGTTTTATATGATCGTCATGATTTCATTTATAGTATTTCGCTTTACCTACTTGGTACTGCTGCATCGACCTCCTTCGGGGCCGCGTCATGCCGCAGTAGAGGTACATCGGCCAGGATCCTCGCCATGGGATCACAGCCATATTGGAAGCCGTTTCTCGAGGCTTATCTTGTGGTATGTTACCACTGAGTGCAGAGGTTCTTGTACATTCGAGTATGGGCGGCCTGTCCGTCATAGTTGTTGTCACTTTCTTAAGGTCCGTAATCTTGCAGGGCGGTTGTAAGAGATGTAATCGTCAGTATATATATATGCGAAGGCAACGCTTTGGTTGCTGTTTTTTTATCATATCTCTTGTTTCGTGTTCATGTTTTTATTTCCGCCGATTTTCTCGATGTTGTATCACTAGGGTGCCCGGTAAGGCACGATCACGCCCCGGTTCGGTCGTGATAGCCTTCGCCACCGCTCGCAGATCTAATGCGCGATCTAGTCCCGAACTTCCCACTCCGCATAGGCCACTCATATAGGCCCGCACGAGGTATTCCCGCATCGAGGTAGCTACTCCCAGCATCGCCCCGGACTCGCAATCGCATGGCCACATAGACCGCATGACCACAAAGGCCGCACACTAACACGAACTCTCGAGCTCCGCGATAGGCCACCGGGCCCGCATGAGGTATCTCGAATCATAGTCACATGCATCGCTCGAGGTATACCAGCGTCGGAGGCGGCTTAACCCCCGATATCATGTCAAGAGGTGAGTGATATAATACTAGCACAACGGCTTATCGTTAAACAACATAAGCACAATCAAGGGAAACCCCTTCACACAAACATCACAAGATACTAACACACGTAGCATCCTAAACATGTTTACTTATCAAATCAACAAGAAAGTACAAGTGTCACGACCAACTGGGCCGTGACTGGTGCCTTACCCCGGGCACCCTAGTGATACAACATCAGAGTAATCAGCGGAACATAAAACACATACATGAAACAAATGAAGTACAAAACAGTAATCTGAGGAAAACTTGCCTGAGGCATATATATAAATAACAACTCTACAAATGAGCTTTAATCTTTTTACAAACCCCGCCACAACAAGATTACATGCACTTAAGAATGATATGACAACAATGGCGGACGGGGCCCCGCCAAACCCCGAATGCAAACACTTACTACGACGGGACTATACCACCGATAAGCCTCCGAGAAACGGAGCTTCCCAACGCCAAACGGTGACCACGAGAGCTAGGATCAACGATCGTGTACCTCAACTCGCGGCGTGAACGCAGCCCGGCGAGGTCGATAACAATGTACCGAGTATGTGAAACTAAAAATATCGTAAATGAAATCATAATCTATAAAGCAGAGACATGTATGATAAACAAACTACGCTCACAACAAATAAGCGGTCATGTCAAGTCGTGGACTCACGCCTCAAAGTTATCACAATAAAACCGTGACGGGCAAGTGCGAAGGCATAGCCGACTACTAAGACCCACGCACCAAAATACCATGTTCGTATCCCGAGGTCTTTCTAGACCGCACCACATGATCGGCCGCCACTCGCCCGCAATATCAATGTGCGTGTCTATCCTCGAACTCTCGCAGCTCGCATAGGTCACACACGGACCCGCATGAGGTATTCCTCGAATCACGGTCCTGCATCGCTGAGGTATACCCCGCATCGGCGGCCTAACCCTCGGTATCCGCCTAGGCTCCCGCAACCCGCATAGTCTCAAAAGACCGCATAGTCTCGGCAGACCGCACAGGAATCCCCGCATCGGGCTAAACACCCGAATGATCAATCTCGGAGCTACCGCGCTCGCGTAGTCACGAGGACCGCGTAGGCGTGAAAGACCCGCATCGGGTGGCAAGCCCTGTATAATAAGTCAAAGGGGTATGTGATACAATAATAGTACAACCGCTTAACGTTTAACAACGTAAGCACAACAAGAATGACCCCCTTACATCACGATCACACAAGATACTAACACACGTAGCATCCTAACATTTTCACTTATCACATCAACAAGAAAGTATTTACAAGGCTATCTCAAACCAACACAATCAAGTTATTCACACAAGGTACTTTAAGCTAACAAGTTCGGGTATCTTCCCCTAAAGTACTTCATACATTAAATCTTTTAAAAGATCCGTTGCTTTCACATAAGTCACCCAATACTCGTAGTATAAAATAGAGTGACTGTCTTTTTAAATAAACCAAAACACTTACCTTTGTAAAATCAAGTAACAACATTATTTTCCAAACGTCCAAGTTTGCCTAATTTCAAATGTTCACGTTTCTTATTTTAGAAAGGTTTCGTAGTTCATAGTCTTATTCATTTAAGAATATAATTCTCTTTTAAACAATCTGAGAAACATAAGTCTTATGTGAGTAGGATATTCTTGTTTATAACAATCTTATTACAAAGTAGTGATCTAGGAAATATCATTTTGTCTCATCTTAGCTTCTATGCAGATGGAAGTTTCTCGGTTTTAATAATACTTAATTAGTCAAAACATTTCCTTTCATTAACGCTGCAGTTGGTTTGTCGATACACATTCGATTTCGAAATCGATAAACATTCTTAAGCGTTATACCTAACTTCTCATAAAGCTAGTATAACTCTTAAGTTTTTCAAAAACCAAGTATTACTTCTTCTTTCAAAATGATTCAAAAATCTTTTGAAATACTTCAAGTTCTTTATTAACACATAACAAGCCAGTTATAGTTCAAATCAGTTACCTTTTAAAGACCACAAGTATTTTCTTACCAACATAAAGCTGTTATAACCAACTTCCCATAAAGTCGTTATAACACTTTATGTTTTAAATCAACCAAATACGTTTAGCACACGACGTCTAACGCACTACATAGTTCACACATATCATGCTAGAAGAGATAGGAAGAGGTTCACATACCGCGACGAGTATCGACTAATAGCAAAACGCCCAAGTACTTCCAACCGGCTACTCCTAAGCCAAGTAGAGCGCGCCACACGTAGTACTTGAACCTATAAGGCCACAAGGCACTTATTAACATCAAGATCTTATCGTAGAACATTCTACGTAAAATTCGGCAAAGACCTCCCCGCAACGGCGTAAATCTCCTCCACTAACTGGCCGCTACCAAGCCAACCAGGGGTTATACATCTAACCCGACGGTACAATTCTACTCCACGATTACTACACAAGTTCATGTCTGAATACGATTGATTCTTGAGCTTAAGTCAAAAGACATTGCCAACTAACCACGCTCGTTCTATATATAGTATACTTCAACTATATATTCTAACAACATGTAATTTCCAATTACAATAGAGGGACAAGATATTTACCTCGATAAGCCCATAATTATCCGAGTTTAATGTCGATCCTTAGCAAAGTTTCGCTCCTACTCCGGGTGCTCCAACCCGCTCCAAACAACCCTTAGAAGTTCTAACCAACTTCTACATAGTACTCCAACTAACTATGGAGGTTTTCCTTAGGGTTTCGGTTTTTGTGGCTAAAGGAAGTATAATCGTATTTCTGGGCTTTTCGTAAAGGTATAACCTTAGAATACTACAAGGTATACGGCTAAGGTAATTTGGGCATTATAACAATACTTTTGAGAGTATTTCTACACCACAAAGGGGGGTATTATACGAAAGCAACAAGGCTAGGGGGGGGTACCCCACGGCTAGCACCTCAAAGGAGGGGGGGAGGGCTCTCGGCCAAGGGTGGGGGAGGCTTAGGACGAACTCAACACAAGGGGAGGGAGAAGGAGAGCTTTCAAGACTTAGGCAAATATTTGGATGAAGAAGTCTTCACTAAGGGGGGGTATTTATAGGTCAAGTGAAGGCCAACCAATGGCCAAGATCTTGCCAAGTGCTATGCAAGTGTAGGGCCAAGATCTTGCCAAGTGCACACTAGCCAACTAACACAAAAAATATCCTACCAACCCTTGACCACAATGGCCAACTTTCGGCCACTACATTATCACTAAGGTGTCCCAATGAGTGGGTGACAAGTGTCGCTCTTTTTTTGGACCAAATTTTTTCTTCTCTGGGAAAATTCCGAAAAAATAAAAATTGCCATAGCGGTAATTGCCCCTACGAAAGTCGTGGAAAGCGTTTCACAAAAACGACTGAATCGGGTGTTGTGCACAAAATAATTCGGCCAAGCCTATTCTCAAGTTCGAAATTTCCTACGTACGTCCCTGCGTACATACTCTGGAAATACGGGGTATAACATTCTCCCCTCCTTAGAAACATTCGTCCCGAATGTTCCTTCTAAGTCTCAAAACAAACGTGCGCCAGTATAGTCTTCACTACTATACTTACGAGAATCAATCCTGCCACACCTGGCCACAGAAACAACTTGCGCAAAAATGCTTACATCCAAGTCCACGAGGAACACCTCTAATCATCACCACAAAACACTTCTCACCGGGGTCTAAAATATACTTCCTTCGCACCTTCTCTTTACAAAAGAAATGATCACATCTATGCTCGCCATACATGCTCGCTTCTCTCTTTACTCGTCGTAGATACCGCTTTGTCACTTTGCCTGAGGCATTAACCTTCTCAGGCGACCCAACAAATGGTACCACTTTTGTCACTTTGTCGCGAGCCTTGCTCCGACGACCCAACAAATGGTACCGGGCTGCTTGCGATCCCTGAGGATGTCGTACACTCGAACTCTTACCACATTCTGATACTGCTTCAGTTTCCAAAACTCGTCACACCCTCACCGGGGTGGTACTTTCAAGAAGACCGACCGTCAACCTGAACTCTAAGCGTCGTTGCCGATTATCCGCACGATTCCTCCGGCCGTGAACTTCTTCTAGACAAGCTTCTCACTATCCATAGTCTGCTGGAACAAGCCTGAACCAACTGTCTGAACCTTGCCAACATCGAACCAATCGACCGGCAACTTTACACTTCCGCCTTTACAAGGCTTCATAAGGCGACATCCGAACACTGCAATGGTAGCTAAAACACTTCTCTCTACAGGAGACAACCATCCCCACAACTACCCCTGAAATCCAAACAACGGCACGAGGCGAATGCGGTCGAGACTCACCAGTCCTAACCTGCTGGTAAAACTTCCAGAAACAAAGCGGTAGTATCCGGGCTCCATGTCGCCATAAGGTGAAGGTAGGCACCCCGCAGCCTTACAACCTTTACGATGTATCAACACCGCCGAGTGAATGGTCGGCCGAAGAACACGATGGGCTGCCCCGTCGGCCCGACCATCTGGTCGAACGCATCCACGAACTTCGTCTGTTGGTTAACTAAACTTGGGCCTAACACCTCGTGACCTACCACAAGGCGGGACCACCACAACCGGACCCGCGCAAACATGCGCGGGTTGACCCGATGTAGCCTCAACCCGACGCAGGCGCAAAATACTATCTCGAAGAACAATCTCACGATCACGTTTGAAAACCTAGCGGTCTTCTTAGCTCAACTACCCTTTCATTTCACACTACTTAGGGACCTATCCCAAACATAGCTCACGTGCACTATGCACTCCGATAAGGATCAACATAACACTACACCTTTACTCGAGATGGCCTTACCTCTAAGGTCTCTACGTATAAAACTCTAAGGCTCACACCTTCTCTATCCCCAAATCTTACTTGGTTAACTAACCAAGATTTCTAATCACAATATTAACATCGCTATCAAAACATAGCACTTATGATATACCCTTCTTATCACACATACCGAACTCAGAGGTTAGAGATATATCTATATCTCTGCTTCACTCCCAGTCGTTCTAATCAAACCCGCCTGTAGGCGCATGGTGAGGAGATGACACACTACCCACCGATCACGAAGGCTAAGTCCTCCTACAAGGACACTTTTCGACACGGACCACTGCGGTCGCCATAGGTACAACAAGTACCAACAAAAACGACATTCCGGGACGGCGTCATCGCAACGTGGAATCGGAAGTCCCGGAGTTGACGACTCTTCATACGTACCGAGCGTCCACGAACTCCGTGGAAGACCACTGCTGCTTGGCGGAGGTGCATAATCTAATCATTGGTGGCGACTCGCCTCGAAAGTTACCAAAGGACCTTGCTCGCCCTCTTCGTTGTCCTTCGTTAACGCGTCGATCTCTACGTTTCTCGGCTGCTGCGCGTAAGCCCGCATACGAGCCATGCTCGAAGCCTAAGCGAAGGATTACTCTTGCACAACCGTTGATATTCATCAAGACTCGCGATACATCGGTATACTCTGGTAGCCAAATCCATAGCTAGTAATAGGGTCGCCTCTTTGCGATCCATATTCTCTGTTCGGTCGTGGGCGAAGGTTCAAATATCATGGCGCGGTAGGAGCGCCGCCGTGCTAAACTTTGGGGCTAGTGGCGTCGCGAAATCCCGAATGAAGCATTACCTAGGTAATGATTGGGCTGTGCCACGTAACCCTCGAACTCTACTCGCGGCTCGCCGGTGCGCTTGCCTCCGGGCGGGTTTGCCTACGCGGAGGCATAGCGATAAGGGAAGGAAATACGTCGGAGGGTCTAACTTACAACATGACTCTAAGGCACGATCTCGAGTGAGAAGAATAGAAACCAATCCTAAATATCCTATAGCCTCACGATTATTGATGTAGTGCGCGACACCGATAATCAAGACTCTCTTGATACGATCTGTAGACACTTTCCGAGGATTAATCGCTCGATACCACTTTTGTCACGACCGAACTGGGCGTGGTGGTGCCTTACCGGGCACCTAGTGATACAACATCAGTAATCGGCGGAACATAAAACACATACATGAAACAAATGAATTACAAAACGATGTCGAGGAAAACTTGCGAGGCATATATATAAATAACAACTCTTACAAATGAGCAGTTTAATCCTTTTTACAAACCACCTTGCCACAACAAGATTACTTGCACCTCTAAGAATGATATGACAACAATGGCGGGACGGGGCCCGCCAAACCCACGAATGCAAACACTTACTACGGCGGACTATACCACCGATAAGCCTCGAGAAACGGAGCTTCCCAGCGTAAGCGGTGACCACGAGAGCTAGGATCAACGGCGGTGTACCTCGACTGCGGCATGAGCGCGGCCAGAAGGAGTCGATCTGACAAGTGCAGAGTATGTGAAACTAAAAATATCAGTAAATGAAATCATAACGATCTATAAAGCGGGAGAAATGTATGATAAACAAACTACGATTCCTGACAAATAAGCGATCATGTCAAGTCGTGGACTCACGCCTCAAAGTTATCACAATAAACCGTGCACGGGCAAGTGCGAAGGCATAGCCGACTACTAAGACCCACGATGCCAAAATACCACAAGGCGTATCCGAGGTCTTTCTAGACCGCACCCACGTAATCGGCCGCCACTCGCGCGCAATATCAATGTGCGTGTCTATCCACGAACTCGCAGCTCGCATAGGTCACACACGGACCCGCGTGAGGTATTCCTCGAATCATGGTCCTGCATCGCCGAGGTATACCCGCATCGAAGCGGCTAACCCTCGGTATCCGCTGAGGCTCCGCGAACCCGCATAGTCTCAAAAGACCGCATAGTCTCAGCGGATCGCATAGGAATCCCGCGTCAGGCTAAACACCGGAATGATCAATCCCGGAGGTACCGCGACTCGCATAGTCACGAGGACCGCATAGGCGTAAAGACCGCATCAAGGTGGCAAGCCCTCGGTATAATAAGTCAAAGGGGTATGTGATACAATAAAAGTAAGACGGGCTTAACGTTTAACAACGTAAGCACAACAAGAATGACCCCCTTTCATCACGATCACACAAGATACTAACACACTTAGCATCCTAACAAGTTTACTTATCACATCAACAAGAAAGTATTTACAAGGCTATCTCAAACCAACACAATCGAGTTATTCACACAAGGTACTTTAAGCTAACAAGTTCGGGTATCTTCCCTAAAGTACTTCATACATTAAATCTTTTAAAAGATCCGTTGCTTTCACATAAGTCACCCAATACTGCGTAGTATAAAATAGAGTTGGATCTTTTTAAATAAACCAAAACACTTACCTTTGTAAAATCAAGTAACAACATTATTTTCCAAGCGTCCAAGTTTGCCTAATTTCAAATGTTCACGTTTCTTATTTTAGAAAGGTTTCGTAGTTCATAGTCTTATTCATTTAAGAATATAATTCTCTTTTAAACAATCGAGAAACGTAAGTCTTATATGTGAGTAGGATATTCTTGTTTATAACAATCTTATTACGTAGTGATCTAGGAAATATCATTTTGTCTCATCTTAGCTTCATGCGGATGGAAGTTTCTCTGGTTTTAATAATACTTAATTAGTCAAAACATTTCCTTTCATTAACGCTGCGGTGGTTTGTCGATACACATTACGATTTCAAATCAAGAAACATTCTTAAGCCGTTATACCTAACTTCTCATAAAGCTAGTATAACTCTTAAGTTTTTCAAAAACCAAGTATTACTTCTTCTTTCAAAATGATTCAAAAATCTTTTGAAATACTTCAAGTTCTTTATTAACACATAACAAGCCAGTTATAGTTCAAATCAGTTACCTTTTAAAGACCACAAGTATTTTCTTACCAACATAAAGCTGTTATAACCAACTTCCCATAAAGTCGTTATAACACTTTATATTTTAAATCAACCAAATACGTTTAGCACATGTACGTCTAACGTACTACATAGTTCACACATATCATGTTAGAAGAGATAGGAAGAGGTTCACATACCTCGCGACGAGTATCGACTAATAGCAAAACGCTCCAAGTACTTCCAACCGGCTACTCTTAAGCCGTAGAACGCGCCACACGTAGTACTTCAACCTATAAGGCCACAAGGCACTTATTAACATCAAGATCTTATCGTAGAACATTCTCTGAGAAAATTGGTGACACCTCCCCATGGCGTAAATCTCCTCCACTAAGGCCGGCTACCAAGCCAACCGAGGGGTTATACATCTAACCCGACGGGTACAATTCTACTCCATGGTACTACACAAGTCTCATGTCTGATTACGATTCGATTCTTGAGCTTAAGTCAAAAGACATTGCCAACTAACCACGTTGATTCTATATATAGTATACTTCAACTATATATTCTAACAACATGTAATTTCCAATTACAATAGAGGACAAGATATTTACCTCGATAAGCCCATAATTATCCGAGTTTAATGTCGATCCTTAGCAAAGTTTCGCTCTACTCCGGTGCTCCAACCCGCTCTAAACAACCCTAGAAGTTCTAACCAACTTACATAGTACTCAACTAACTATGGAGGTTTTCCTTAGGGTTTCGGTTTTTGTGGCTAAAGGAAGTATAATCGTATTTACAGGCTTTTCAGAAAGGTATAACCTTAGAATACTACAAGGTATACGACTAAGGTAATTTGGGCATTATAACAATACTTTTGAGAGTATTTCTACACCACAAAGGGGGTATTATCTGAAAGCAACAAGGCTAGGGGCGGGGGTACCATGGCTAGCACCTCAGGAGGGGAGGGCTCTCGGCCAAGGGTGGGAGGCTTAGGACGAACTCAACACAAGGGGAGGGAGAAGGAGAGCTTTCAAGACTTAGGCAAATATTTGGATGAAGAAGTCTTCACTAAGGGGTATTTATAGGTCAAGTGAAGGCGACCAATGGCGAAGATCTTGCCAAGTGCTATGCAAGTGTAGGGCCAAGATCTTGCCAAGTGCACACTAGCCAACTAACACAAAAATATCCTACCAACCGCCTGACCACAATGGCGACTTTGCCACTACATTACCAAGGTGTCGATGAGAGGGTGACAAGTGCCGCTCTTGTTGGTCCAAAATGTTTAAATCTCTCGGAAAATCCGCAAAAATAAAAAATGGCATAGCCGGAAATTCCCCTACGAAAGCTGTGAAAACGTTTCGCCGAAAAACGACTCTAATCGGGTGTTGTGCACAAAATAATTCGGCCAAGCCTATTCTCAAGTTCGAAATTTCCTACGTACGTCCCTGCGTACATACTCTGGAAATACGGGGTATAACAACAAGGCTATCACAAACCAACACAATCAAGTTATTCACACAAGGTACTTTCTACTTATGTTAACAAGTTCGGGTTTTTATCCCCAAAGTACTTCATACATTAACTTTTTAAAAGATCCGTTTCTTTCACAAAAGTCACACAATACCCGTAGTATAAAAATAGAGTGACTATCTTTTTAAGTAAACCAAAACACTTCCCATTGTAAAATCAAGTAATCAACATTATTTTCCAAACGTTCAAGTTTGCCTAATTTCAAATGCTCAAGTTTCTCATTTTCGAAAGGTTTCGTAGTTCATAGTTTTAATCACTTAATAATATAATTCTCCTTTAAAACAATTTGAGAAACATATGCCTTATGTGTGAGTAGGTTATTCTTGTTTATAACAATCTTATTAAAGCAGCCATGATCTAGGAAATGTAATATCATTTTGTCTCATCTTAGCTTCTATGGAGGTTTCTACTGGTTTTAATAATACTCATTAGTCAATACATTTCCCTTTATTAGCGCTGCTGTGGTTTGTTCGATACTTATTCTCATTTCCGAAATCAATACAAGGCGTTCATAAACAATTAAGTAAACCGTTCCTTTTATCTTTCTTAAGTCGTTATACCTAACTTCCCATAAAGCTAGTATAACTCCTTAAGCTTTTAAACCAAGTATTACTCTTCTTTCAAAAACGATTCTTAATTCTTTTGAAATACTTCAAGATTCTTATTATTTAAAACTCAAGTCAGAAGACATCGGAGTAAAACCACGTTCAGTTAACACACGTACGTCTACCGTACTATATATATATTCTTTTAAAATATCATGCTCAAGAGGATAGGAAGAATCACATACCTCGCGACGATTATCGACTAATAGCAAAATGCTCCACCGCTAACCCGGCTAGCCTTGTCCACCTTTCAAGTATAACATGCTACTCGCAGAACTTTCAACCTATAAAGGCATATACGTCTATCAACGTCTAGACTACTCTGTAGAATATTCTAGCGAGAGGTTCTCTATTCTACGGAAAATTGGGCAGCACTTCCACCCGTTAAGCTACACAAGTCTCGTAAATCTGATCTATGTAAATCTGATTTAATCTTCTTCTTTAATATTCTTCTGATGTGATTTCAGTTCAATTCTTTTCTGTAATATCCTTCTATTACAGTTCAATTCCCTTCTATGAGTCTTATATTCATTTCTATACTACTACAGTATGTAATTTCCAATTACAATATAAGGACAAGAGTATTTACCTCGATAAGCCCAAAATTATCCAAGTTTAAATGTCGATCCTGAGCAACGTTTAGCTCCTACTCTGAGCGCTCCAACCCGCTCCAAACATCCCTTAGAAGTTCTACGCAACTTCTTCTTAATACTTCAACCAACTGTGAAGATTTTCCTTAGGGTTTCGTTTTGATACTAAAATGACATAAGGTAGTATTTTCGGGCTCTACGTATAGAGGTAACTTTGGAATACTACAAGGTATAAGGCTAAGGTATTTTGGAATAGTAACAATACTTGGAGAATATTTTTCTAACAAGGGGGGGTATTTCACGAGAACAACTCAAGAGAGGGGATACTTTCGGCGAAGGGCCTTTCAAAGGGAGGGTTTGCTCTTTGGATGAGAGCTTACTAAGAGGGGAGGATTTTCAAGACTTAGAAAGTGTTTGACGGATGAAGAAAGTATTCAACAACGGGGGGTATTTATAGGGAAATCAATGGCCAAGATCAATACAAGTGGTGGGCAAGTGGAGGGTGAGGATTTGCCCAAGTGCCCCCTAGCCATCTACTCCTCAATTCACTCAAACATTGACCCATGGTTTAGGCCACAAAACATGGCACAAAACGTGCACACCATGGCCACTTGATCGCCTACTGAGGTGACAAGTGTCGCCTCTCGTTGGTCCAAAATATTTCATCTCTCGGAAAAATCCGCAAAAATTATTAATGACGCAGTAATTTTCCCTTCGCAAAGTTCGGAAAGCGTTTAGTCGAAAAACAATTCCTTTTCGGTGGTTGTGCACAAAATTTTGTCCTTGCCTAACTTAAGGCTCAAACTTTTATGCGTATGCCCTCGTACATACTCTGGAAATACTGAGGGTATAACATTCTCCCCTCCTTAGAAACATTCGTCCCGAATGTTCCTTCTAAGTCTCAAAACACACATGCGCCCGTATAGTCTTCACTACTATACTTACGAAAACAATCATGCCACACCTGGCCATAAAATAACACATGAGCAAATACTTAATCCAAGTTCACGAGGAATCACCTCCATCACTATAAAAGCTCCCACCCAAGGGCTAAAAGATACTCCCTTCGCACCTTTTCTTTACAAAAGAAATGATCACATCTATGCTCTCAACACATGCTCGCTTCTTCCCTTGCTCGTCGTACCCTTCTCGTACACTCGAACTCTTTCTCATAACTTACCATATTTCTGTTACTGCTTCAGTTTCCAAATCTCTGGGTTATTACCTCCAACTTGGTCATCATTAACTGGGAACATTCTGGATGGATCTCTGATACTTTTCCGAACATAACAGCATGAAAGACCGGACATACTGCCTCCCAAGTCGGACGGCAAATGCTAACATATAGGCAACCTGGCCTATTCTTCACATGATCTGAAAAAGGCCCAAAGTACCTCGGGCTAAGTTTCCCCTGCTTTCCAAAACTCGTCACACCGCTTTCAGGTGGTACCTTCAAGAATACCGACCTGAATTCTAAGCGTCGCCGATTATCCGCATCGACTTCTATTGACTCAGCTGCCAATAACCTATGCGGATAAGCTTCACCCTATCCACATCCTGAAACAAGTATGAACCAACTATCTGAACCTTGCCAACATCGAACCAATCGACCGACAACTTACACTTCCGCCCCTACAAGGCGTCATAAGGCGATATCCGAATACTGAAATGGTAGCTATAAAACACTCCCTCAACAGGAGGCTACAATCCTCACAGCTACCCCTGAAATCCAAACACTGGCCCGAGGATGAATGCGATACGGAGACTCACCTAAGTTCCTAACCCTGCCTGGTAAAACTTCCAGAAAAAGAAATAGCCGTAACCTGGGCTCCACTTCCTGACATAAGGTGAAAGTAGGCACCTCGTGCAGCCTTACAACCTTCCTGATATAATCATCTCGCATAACCCTCTGCCGAGTAAACGGTCTTGACTAAAAGACAAGATGGGCTGACCTCATCGGTGCGACTACTGGTCGAACGCATTCACGAACTCGTACGATGGTTAACAAAACTTGGGCCTAACACCCTCGTGACCCCACCACCTGGCGGGACCACCTCGAACTGACCCCACCACATTACAAGCCGCGGGTTGACCCGCGATTGGTCCTCAACCCGACCCGCTATCGCGCAAACTCTTGTTCCCCGATCCGGAACAATCTCAACATCGAGTCACGAAAACCTAGTGGTCTTCTTAGCTCAACTACCCTCTTTCATATCATACCACTCAGGGACTTATCACACAACATATCTCACGTATACTATGCACTCCGATAAGGGTCAAACATAAAAATAATCTTTTACCCAAGATGGCCTCGCCTCTAAGGTCTCTACGTATAACATTCTAAGGCTCACACCTTCCCTTATCCCCAAACCTTACCCTTTTAACTAACCATGATTTCTAATCACAATTAACACAATGCTATCTGAACATAAAACTTAAGATATACTCATCTTATTACACATACAAATCTCTAGAGGGTTAAGGATATACCTGTATCTACTGCTTCACTACCCTCTGCCGTCCCAATCAATCACCTGCCTGGCATAGCTAGGAAAGGTGATGAACTAGCCCCGATCACGAAAATTTGAGTCTCTACATTTGCGCCACCTATGGTCGACAATTTCGCAAAATGGCCTGCTGCAAGCAAAACAAGTTGTCGAAGAAGTACGACCTCACATGATGACACTTACCACAACGGCCACCGAGGTGTGGTGGCCTCTACAGCTAACACCCTTTCCTCTCCGAACTCTGAATGCGCAGCGATGCGGTAGGTGAGTCCTCTACTTGCATCCCTCCTACTAGGACACCGCTTTCGACACATGGCCTGCGCCGCAGTAAAACAAGCACCAACAACAAGGCGACATTCCGGGATGGCGCTGCCTGTGAATAATGAGGAACGAATCGGTGTTTGGAACCTACGTGTATCTGTGAACCAGCAACCACGGAGATCGACCAACTCGCATACCGAGCGTCACGAACCACGTGGAGGACCATTCTGCTTGGCGGAGGCGCATAACCGATCTCTTGAGAAGGTCCGCCTCGAAAGTTACCAAAGGACCTGCATTGCTCGCCTCTTCTGCGATCTTGGTTAACGTCGATCCTACGTTTCTCGGCTGCTTTGCATAAGCTGTCTGTGAGCCATGCTCAGCTTGATGAAGAGCTACTCTTGCACAACCTCTCTTAGATACTCATCAAGACGTGATAAATCGGTACATAATATACTTTCGGTTGATAAATCCATAGCTAATGTGAGTGTCGTCTCTTTGCGATCCATACTTTACGCTCGGTCGTGGGCGAAGGTCCAAATATCATGGCCGATGAGGCTGCCGCCAGGCTAAACTCTGCTGGGGCTGGTGACATAGCAGAACTCCCCGAATGAAGCACCACCTCAGGTGATAGTTGGGCCTGTGCCCTTGTAACCCTCTGTGCTCTACTCGCAGCTCCCTCGGCTACCTTGCCATACGGGCGGGTTGCCTGCGGAGGCATAGCGGTAAGAGAAAGAAATACGTTAGAGGGTCCAACTTATAACACGGCTCTAAGGCGCGATCTCGAGTGAGAAGAATGGAAACCAATCCTAAATATCCTATAGCCTCACGATTATTGGTGTGGTGCACAACACACCGATAATCAGACTACTAGATACGATCTGTAGACACTTTCCAGAGGATTAAGCGCTCTGATACCACTTTTGTCACGACCGAACCGGGCGTGGTAGTGCCTACCGGGCACCCAGTAGACATACATCGAGTAATCAGTGGAATATAAAACCCAACATGAAACAATGTAAAAGAGACACAGTTTATCTGAAGAAAAGTTGTCTTTCGGCAAATATATATAAAAAAAAACTTAAATCGAACGATTTACATCCTTTTTACAAACTCGCTTGCAATACTACGGACCTCTAGAATGATATAACAGCAATGGCGAGGCAGGGCCGCCATACCACGAATGTAGTACTCTACAACGGCGGGGACTATACCCAAGATAAGCCTCGGAGAAACGAGCTTCCCAAGCGAACTATGATCCTAGGCGAGGGTCGGCGTGGTGTACCTCTACTGGCGGCATGAACGCGGCCCGAAGAGTCGATCTGATAGGTACCAAGTATGTGAAAGCGTAAATCGTAAATGAAATCATAGTAGTCTATATAAAGCGGGAGACATGTATGATAAGCAAACTACGATTCTGATAAATATGCGATCATGTCAAGTCGAGGACTCGCGCCTCAAAGTCACCACTCAAATATAACTATGGGTCTAACGCCCACATCAATCATGCGTGGAATACCTTCCCAGCTGCCGTGATCTATGATATAAAAGCACCAAGGAATACATGAACACGAGTCCCACTGTGTCATAATAAGCTGTGCGGGGTAAATGCGAAGGCATGGCGACTACTAAAACCCACGTACCAACAAGGTCATAAAGCGTATCGCGAGTGCATCTGGACCGCCACATAATCGAAGGCGGCCACTCGCCGCGATATCTAATGTGCGCGTCTAGTCCTGGAACTTCCGCGACTCCGCATAGGCCACTCGCATAGGCGCGTGAGGTATTCCGCGTCGAGGGTAGCTACTCCCGGCGTAAATCACGGACTCGCGATCCGCGTAGCCACGTAGACCGCGCTGACCACAAAGGCGCGCTAACACGGAATTCGTAGCTCGCGCATAGGCCACGGACGCGTGAGGTATCTCGAATCATAGTCACGCGGACTTCACGAGGTATACCCGCGTCGGAGGCGACAACCCGGTATCATGTCAAGAGGTGAGTGATATAATACTAGCACAACGGCTTATCGTTAAACAACATAAGCACAATCAAGAAACCCTTGACACAAACATCACAAATACTAACACGCGTAGCATCCTAAACATGTTTACTTATCAAATCAACAAGAAAGTATTACAAGGCTATCACAAACCAACACAATCAAGTTATTCACACAAGGTACTTTCTACTTATGTTAACAAGTTGGGTTTTATCCCCAAAGTACTTCATACATTAACTTTTAAAAGATCCGTTTCTTTCACAAAAGTCACACAATACCGTAGTATAAAAATATAGTGACTATCTTTTTAAGTAAACCAAAACACTTCCCATTGTAAAATCAAGTAATCAACATTATTTTCCAAACGTTCAAGTTTGCCTAATTTCAAATGCTCAAGTTTCTCATTTTCGAAAGGTTTCGTAGTTCATAGTTTTAATCACTTAATAATATAATTCTCCTTTAAAACAATTTGAGAAACATATGCCTTATGTGTGAGTAGGTTATTCTTGTTTATAACAATCTTATTAAGCGACCATGATCTAGGAAATGTAATATCATTTTGTCTCATCTTAGCTTCTATGGAGGTTTCTACTGGTTTTAATAATACTCATTAGTCAATACATTTCCCTTTATTAGCGCTGCTGTGGTTTGTTCGATACTTATTATCATTTCCGAAATCAATACAAGGCGTTCATAAACAATTAAGTAAACCGTTCCTTTTATCTTTCTTAAGTCGTTATTCCTAACTTCCCATAAAGCTAGTATAACTCCCTAAGCTTTTAAACCAAGTATTACTCTTCTTTAAAAAACGATTCTTAATTCTTTTGAAATACTTCAAGATTCTTATTATTTAAAACTCAAGTCAGAAAACATCGGAGTAAAGCATTATACCGTATTTCAGTATATGCGTGAGGGCGTGCGTAGAAAAGTTGAGCCTTAAAGTTAGGCAAGGACGAAATTTTGTTCACAACTACAAAGAAAGCGTTTCAACGAAGCGTTTACAAAACTTGCGAAGGGAAAATTACGGCTATGTCATTTATATTTTTTTGCGGATTTTTCCGAAAGATGAAACATTTTGGACCAACGGGAGGGTGACATGTGTCACCCTCATAGTGGACGTTGTTGTGGGCGTCAAGTGGATGATTTGTGGGTCAAGGGTTGGTAGGATATTTGTGATATTTTGTGTGGTAGTTGGATAAGGTACACATGGGTAAATCCTCACCCTACACTTGCCTACCACTTGGCTAGATCTTAGCCCTTGGTTGTCCTATAAATACCCCCCTTGGTTGAAGACTTCTTCATCCACAAAATCTTTTCTAAGTCTTGAAAACCCTTCCCCCTCTTAGTAGAAGCTTTCGTCCAAGTCTTCCCCCTCCCCCTTTGTGAGGCCTTTTGGTAGAGAGGTACCACTCACAGGGGTGCTAGCGAAACCTACCACTCCTAGTGGTGTTGTTCTAAGTAAATACCCCTCTTGGTAGAAAATACTCTCCAAGTATTGTTACAATTCCAAAATACCTTGGCCCAAATACCTTGTAGTATTCCAAGGTTACACCTATACTAAAAGCCCAGAAATACTATTATACTTCCCTTCAGTCACAAAACGAAACCCTAAGGAAAATCTTCATAGCCGGTTGAAGTATTAAGAAGAAGTTGCGTAGAACTTCTAAGGGTTGTTTGGAGCGGGTTGGAGCACCCAGAGTAGGAGCTAAACGTTGCTCAGGATCGACATTTAAACTTGGATAATTTTGGGCTTATCAAGGTAAATACTCTTGACCTTCTGTTGTAATTGGAAATTACATACTGTAGTAGTATAGAATTGAATATAAGATTCATAGAAGGGTGTTGCAGAAGAGAAGTGAACTGTAATAGAAGGATATTACAGAAAAGACTTGAACTGAAATCACATCAGAAGAAGATTAAACTATACTTACATAGGACTGTAATTACAGTAGACTTGTGTAGCTTAACGGGTAGGGAAGTGCTGCCCGATTTTCCGTAAAATAGAGAACCTACTGCTTAGAGTATTCTACAGAGTAGTCTAGACATTGATAGACTTGTATAACCTTTATAGGTTGAAAGTTCTGCAAGTAGCATGTTCTACTTGAAAGGTGGACAAGGCTAGCCGGGTTATAGCGAGTGGGCGTTTTGCTAATAGTCGATAATCGTCTCGAGGTATGTGATTCTTCCTATCATATTGAGGATGATATTTTATAAGGAATTTATTTAGTACGGTGAAGCGTGCGTGTGTTAATGAGCGTAGTTTCTGGCAATGTCTTTTGACTTAAGCACGAATAATAAGAATCTTGAAGTATTTCAAGAGAATTAAGAAACCTTTTGAAAGAAGAGTAATGCTTAGTTTTAAAAGCTTAAGAGTTATACTAGCTTTATGGGAAGTTAGGTATAACGACTTAAGAAGATAAAAGAATGGTTTCTTGATTTTAGAAGTTAAGAGACTTGATCTTAAAAGATAAGAGACTTGACTTAATTAATATGAATTTTGTTAAAAGGTGTGAAACCTCGTTCGTGAGTAATGAGTGCTTGGTTTTAAAAGGGATAATGTTTCTTGATTTGAAATGAATAAGTATCGAACAAACCACTGAGCGTTAATAAAGGAAATGTATTGACTAATTAAGTATTATTAAAACCGGAAACCTCCATCTGCATAGAAGCTAAGATGAGACAAAATGATATTACATTTCCTAGATCATGGTTGCGTTAATAAGATTGTTATAAACAAGAATAACCTACTCACATATAAGGCATATGTTTCTCAAATTGTTTTAAAGGAGAATTACATCATTAAGTGATTAAAACTATGAACTACGAAACCTTTCGAAAATGAGAAACTTGAGCATTTGAAATTAGGCAAACTTGAACGTTTGGAAAATAATGTTGTTACTTTACAAAGGGAAGTGTTTTGGTTTATTTAAAAAGATAGTCACTCTATTTTTATACTACGGGTATTGTGTGACTTTTGTGAAAGAAACGGATCTTTTAAAGAGTTAATGTATGAAGTACTTTGGGGATAAAAACCCGAACTTGTTAACATAAAGAAAGTACCTTGTGTGAATAACTTGATTGTGTTGGTTTGTGATAGCCTTGTAATACTTTCTTGTTGATTTGATAAGTAAACATGTTAGGATGCTACGTGTGTTAGTATCTTGTGATGTTTGTGTAAAGGGGTTTCCCTTGTTGTGATTATGTTGTTTAACGATAAATTTGTTATGTTAGTATTATATCACTCACCTGACATGATTCGGGTTCAGAGCTCCGAGATGCGGAGTAGGCTCGGGCGGTCTGTGTGACCTATGATTCGAGAATACCTCATGCGGGTTAGTGTGCGGCCTTTATGGTCATGCGGTCTATGTGGCCATGCGGTGCGAGTCGGGGCGTAGCAATTTACCTCGATGTGGGAATACCTCATGCGGGCCATTGGTGGCCTATGCGGCTGGAAGTTCCAGGACTAGACACGCACATTAGATCTGCGCGAAGTGTCCGTTCGATCATGTGGCGGTCTAGACAAATCTCACGATCTGATTTATGACCTTGTTGATGCTGTGGGTTTTAGTCAATCTACGCCTGCCGTCTTTGCACAAAATGTTTTTATTATGACAACGAGTGGGACACGGTGTTCATGTATTCCTTGGTGCTTTTATATCGCCGTGCGTGGTGAGGAAGGTATTCACGGGCATGATTGATGTTGTGGGCGTGAGACCCATAGTTGTATTTGAGTGATGACTTTGGGCGTAGGAGTCACGACCAACATGTTGCTTATCAGGCTGTAGTTTGGTTTATCATACATGTCTCTGCCTTTATATAGACTACTATGATTTCATTATTTTCATACTTGGTACTGTTGTCTTGACCTCGCGTTCAAGTAGGATCGTCGATCTTCGCTCTTGGATCTGATTAAGCGTTTGTGAAGCTCGTTCTCGAGGAGCTTATCGGTGTAAAGTCCTGTAGTTGTAGGTACTTAAGGGTATGGCGGCCATTGTTGTCATATCATTTTGTGGGCAGAGTTTGTAAAGGGATTTAAGTTTTTATATATATATACATGCGAAACCTTTTCTCGATAAGCGTTTTACACTTCATGTCTTGTTTTATATTCGTGATCGATGTTGTATCACTAGGTGCGTAAGACACGATCACGGGCCCGGGTTCGGTCGTGACAAGCGTGGTATCGAGCGATTAATCCTCGGAAGGTGTACCAGGCCGTATCTAGTAAGTCTTGATTATCGGTGTGTGCACAATAATCGAGGAGGCTATAGGATATTTAGGATTGGTTGTCACGACGAACCGGGCGTGGTAATTATACAGGCACCCAGTGATGGTCGAGAGAAAATCGGCGAAATAAAAACATGAACATGAATTTAGAGACAAAATAAATAAGCAGTCAACCAAAGCGATTTGCCTTCATCATATATACATAAATACGACGGTTATCCTTTTTACAAACCACGCTTACAGTGATGTTCTGGACCTCAAGATTTACACAACAACTATGGCGGGACGGGGCCCGCCATACCACGAATGTACGGACCTACGGACTGGGGTAACATGCCAAAGATAAGCCTCAGGAAGGCGGGCTTCGACCGCTGAAAGGTGATCCTAAGCGGGGATCGGCAATGCGATGTACCTCTACTGCGGCATGAGCGCGGCCCGAAGGAGTCGATCAACGGTACCAAGTATGTGGCGTAAAATCATGGCGAAATCATAATAGTCTATAAAAGCGGGAGGCATGTATGATAACAAACTACGATACATACTGGCATGTGATTATATCGATTCGGTCTCGCGCCGACATTAATCACGCGGTGGTACCTTCCCGGCTGGCGGCGATGCATGATATGATAACAACAAGATAGAAATCCAAATGGGAGCATACGTGCGCTACGCGTCGTGTCGGTATGTCGAAGGAACAAATAAGACAACATTCCAAATGGAAGCATGCGATGCGCTACACGTCGTGTCGATGAGTCGAAGGAAACAATAAGACAACATTCCAAATAGAAGCATGCGATGCGCTCGCGTCGTGTCGGTATGTCCAAAGGAAACAATAAGACAACAAGGCGGTAATCAAAGTGGAAGCATGCGTGCGCTACGCGTCGTGTCGGTATGTCGAAGTGATTTAACAAAGTAACGCTATCAGCGAGAGCGTGCGTGGAATTTCTCGTCACTTGCGACGCGTCGAGTAAGTTCTCAACAAGTCAACGACCCTCCATCGAGAGGCGGTAGTATAGAAACACAATCTTTGCACAACAAAGGCTATCACAACAAGCATAGGCAAATTTCACAACAACAAGCATAGACAAATTTCACAACAACAAGCATAGGCAAATTTCACCTGACTCAAAGTACTTTCATTTTATGCCAAAGTCGGGTTTTAACCTAAAGTACTACGTCGTTAAATTCCTTTTAAAGAGATCTTATCCTTTTCTAAAAGTCACGATACGTAGTATAAAAATAGAGTGACTTATATCTTTTAAGTAAACCAAAACAACTTCCATACTTTCCTTTTTTAAAACCAAATTAAGCAACACCATGCCTTCTTTTTTGACAAAACACTTTTCTTTTTAAAGTCAAGTTACCACATTAAAACCAATGATAAAACCTTTCTTTTGTTTTCATAAGTCGTTATAACCAACTTCCCATAAAGTTGTTATACACCTTATAAACCATTTAAGACAACCTGATGCCTTTTTTTCCTAAAGTTCGGTTTGCCTAATTTCAAATACACAAGTCTCTTTTTGAAAAGTTCATAGTTCAATGTCTTAATCTCTTTTAAAACAATTGAGTAACATATGCCTTAGGCGAGTAGGTTATTCTTGTTCATAATCAATCTTATTATCGGCCATGATCTAGAAATGTAATATCATTTTGTCTAATCTTAGCTTCTATGCGGATGGAGGTTTCTCTTGGTTTTAATAATACTTAATTATTCAATACATTTCCCTTTATTATTTGCGGTGGTTTGTCGATACGTTACGATTTAGAAATCGGTAACACATTATTCCTTCCAAAAACCAAGTACTCATTACTCGAATGAGGTTTCACACAAACATCCGTATTAAGTCAAGTCTCTTATCTTTAAGAATAAGTCTCTTAACTTCTAAACCATTAAACCGTTCTTTTAATCTCTCTTAGGCGTTACACCTAACCTGCGTAAAGATGGTATAACTTTTATGTTTTCAAACCAAGTATACCTTCTTTCAAAAAGGTTTCTTAATCTTTTAGAATACTTGAGGTTCTTTTACATCAAGTCGGTTATAAGTCAAATCGGTTATCTTTTAAAAACCACAAAGCATTTCGTTTACATAGAAATTTTATTATAACGACTTCCCATAAAATCGTTATAACACTTTATGTTTAAAGACAATCAAATACATTTAACACGTATGCGTCTACCGTACTACATAGTTATACACATATCATGCTAGAAACAGATAGGAAGAGGTTCACATACCTCGCGACAGTATCGACTAATAGCAAGCGCTCAGTACCTCAAGCGTCTGCTACACTCTCGGTCAAGCGGATCACTCCACGTAGTACTACAACCTATAGAGGCCACAAGCGCCTATTAATATCTTTAGATCTCAATGTAGAATATTCTCTGAAAATTCGGCACCTCCCCATGCAGCGTAAATCTCCTCCTCTATCGGTAGGCTACGAAGCCAAGGGGGTTAACGTCTAACAGGCGTGTACAATTCTACTACGGTAATGCTACACAAGTCTCTTGTCTGATCTATGTAATTCTGATTCGATTCTCTTCTTAAAATTGAGGCTTAAGTCGCGAGACATTCTGTAAGTATTAATCGGGCTTAAGTCAAAAGACATTGCCGCCTGACTAAGTTCAGTTCTATTTATAGTATACTTAACTATATACTCTACAACATGTAATTTCCAATTACAACGGAAGGTCATGAGTGTTTACCTCGATAAGCCCAAAATTATCCAAGTTATATGTCGATCTGAGCAAGGTTTAACTCTGCTCAGTGCGCTCAGGCCGCTCGACCAACCCTTAGAAGTTCTAACCAACTTCTACTTATAACTTCAACTACGGGTGAAGATTTACTTAGGGTTTCGTTTTTGTGGTGAGGAAGTATAATAGTATTTTACGGGCTTTTGTATAAGTGTAACTTTGGGAATACTACAAGGTATTTGGGCGAGGTATTTGGGCATTATAACAATACTAGGAGAGTATTTCTATACCACAAAGGGGGTATTATCTGAAAACAACTAGGCTAAGGGGTACCCACGGCTAGAACTACAAAGGGGAGGAGCTTTCGGCCAAGGGCCTTTCTCAAGGGAGGGTTTGGGCGATTTTACTCACAAAGGAGAGATTTCAAGACTTGGAAAATAATTTTGGATGAAGAAAGTTCATCAACTAAGGGGTATTTATAGGTCAAGCAAAGGCCAACCAATGGCCAAGATCAAGCCAAGTGTTAGGCAAGTGTAGGGCTAGGATTAAGCCATGTGCACCTTATCCGTCTACCACACAACTTGCACAAAATATCCTACCAACTCCCTTGACCCTTTCGTCAATCCGCCCAGCGTGCTCGATTAGAGGGTGACAAGTGTGCCTCTCGTTGATCCAAAATGTTCGTCTCTCGGAAAAATCCATAAAATTTTTAAATGACATGGCGAATTTTCCTACGAAATGGAAAGCGTTTAGTCAAAGCGACTCCTTTTGGTAGTTATGCACAAATTCGAACCTATGCCCACTTTAAGGCTCAAATTGTATCGTCGCCCTCACGTACATACTGCGGAAATACGGGTATAACATTCTCCCCTTAGAAACATTCGTCGAATGTTCCTTCTCAACAGATAACGAAGAAGTTCCTTCTAACAAGTTGTCAACGCCACGCTTTGGCGTAATAACACACGTTCTCTTCCTCCTTCTCGTCGTGCCGCTTTTGAACGCGAACTCTTACGGTATCGTACCACACTTGATCATCGCTTGATTCCCAACACTTTGGAGTCACAACCTCAAACTTGGTCATCTTACTAACCGCTCTCCTTAAGGCCATTCCGGCCTTGCGATCCACCGGTCGAACATATCCACGAACTCATCGATGGTTATCTAATCATGGGCCTAGCGCCCTCGTGACCTACCACTGGCGGGACCACCCGGTGACCCGGCTTTGAAACCGGCGCGGGTTGGCCCTCGTACATGGCCCCAACCCGACTACGCATCACGCTCTTGTTCCCGATCCGAACAATCTTACCTCTACAGTCATAAGCTACCACTTCCATTTTTACACTACGAGAAATTTCCCGCAATTACTCTACGTATGATTATACATTCGACAAAGATCACATGAGATCTTGTACTCAAAGCGACACTTACATCTAAGGTCTCAGCGTAATATTCTAAGGTTCATCATTTCTCACCCCCAGGCCTACCCTTTTTCACTAACCAGGTTTCTAAATCACATTTTAGCACAAAGCCATCCGAACATAACACTAAACACATCATCACAACATCAATACATACAAAACTCGGAGGTTAAGGATATACACGAAAATAGGCGATTGAGGACCGCTAAAGCGGGAACTTCCACGCGACCTCTCAGTGGCCGCGGTGTATGAACATCTGCACGACTATGGGAGGTGAAGAACCCATGGCCCGATCCGTGATGCGTGCTATCCTACCCGCTACCCACAGTCGGACAATTTCTCCCAAAATGGCCTGGCGCATGTAAAACAAACTCCCGGACTAGCGACACTCCCCGTGGAGTCTACCACAGTGATCCAGCGAGGTAGGGGTGGCTTGGTGGCTAACACACCCTGCTCTCGAAAATCTGAACCCTTGGAGCCACGACACGCTCGCGAATACTCTGGATGCTCACGAAGATTGTGGAGGACCACTGCATGTTTGGCGGAGCGCATAACTAGTCTTCTTTGAGGCGGTCGCCTCGAAAGTCACCAAAGGACCTGGCATTACGGCCTCTTCTGGCGACCTTGGTTATTTAAATCGATTTCTCGCTCCTCGCCTCGAGTGCATAAGCTGCATGCGGGCAATGTCCATGCCGGTGAAGAGCTACGAACAACTCTACGCTAGGTAATCGTCGAGCCTGTAACATATCGGTGCACTCGATCCTCCATACTAGCTACTAATGCGGGGGCGTCTGGGCGATGAGTCGAACTCCACATTGTACTCCCGAATGCGCGTTACGTGCGCAACACCAAAAATCATGCGCGAGCCCTCATAAACGTGGAGGTAAGAAATGTGCAAGAAAGGCCTCACGAGAACTTCGTCCCATAAAGGCTGGAAGTGCATGCTCTCCGGGACAGCTCGCGAATCAAACGATCGACTACGGTATCGCGCGGCGATGCGAACCTAGGACCACCGGCTCGGTCTCCGTGCCTTGATCACTCTCATGATCATGCCAGCTGCCGGATGAACTCCTGCGGATCATCCTCCGGCCTCGACCCGTAAAACTCTGGCGGGTTACACCTCAAAAAATCCCGTAATCTCAAACTGTCTGCTCGGGGGTGAACTACGGGTGCTCTTGGGTGGAGGCTGCTGCGTCGATCTATCCTCAGTGCGGCCTGACCACGGCCGTGGCGGGCCATCTCCTTGTAACCCGTCTCCTGACTGTGGGTGGAGGCTCGAGCTGCGGTCTCTGTAGAGGCTGCATTTGCTCTACTCGTATCTCCTCTGTGCGCGCCTTGCCACGGGCGGGTTGCCTTGCGCGAGGCATAAGCGGTAAAAGCGAGATCGTCGGAGGGTCCGACTTACAACACGGCTCTAAGGCACGATCTCGAATGAGAAGAATGGAAACCAATCCTAAATGTCCTATAGCCTCACGATTATAGATGTGGTGCCTGACACACGATAATCAAGACTCTACTGACGCGATGCGTAGACACTTTCAGAGGACTAAGCGCTCGATACCACTTTTGTCACGACCGAACCGGGCGTGGTAGTGCCTACCGGGCACCTGGTGATACAACATCGAGAAAATCGTGGAAATAAAAACATGAACATGAATTTAGAGACAAAATAAATAAGCAGTCAACAAAATAGTTGCCTTCATCATATATACATAAATACGACAATTATCCTTTTACAAACCACCTGCAGCGATGTTCTGAGACCTCTAAGATTTACACGACAACTATGGCGGGACGGGGCCCGCCATACCCACTGAATGTACGGACCTCGGACTCGGGGTAACATACCAAAGATAAGCCTCAGAAGGCGGAGCTTCAACCGCTGAAGGTGATCCTAAGCGGGGATCGGCGGCCGATGTACCTCTACTGCGGCATGAGCGCAGAAGGAGGTCGATGCAGCGGTACCAAGTATGTGAAGCGTAAAATCATGGCGAAATCATAATAGTCTATAAGCGAGAGCGGTATGATAGCAAACTACGATGCATCTGGCATATGATTATATCAATTCGGTCTCGCCGCGGCATTAATCACGCGTGGAGTACCTTCCCGCGGCTGGCGATGCATGATATGATAACAACAAGATAGAAATCCAAATGGGAGCATACGATGCGCTACGCATCGTGTCGGTATGTCGAAGGAACAAATAAGACAACATTCCAAATGGAAGCATGCGTGCGCTACGCGTCGTGTCGATGAGTCGAAGGAAACAATAAGACGGCATTCCAAATGGAAGCATGCGTGCGCTCGCGTCGTGTCGGTATGTCGAAAGGAAACAATAAGACAACAAAGCGGTAATCAAAGTGGAAGCATGCGTGCGCTACGCGTCGTGTCGATATGTCGAAGTGATTTAACAAAGTAACACTATCAGCGAGGCGTGCGTGGAATTTCTCGTCGGCTGTACGCGTCCAGTAAGTTCTCAACAAGTCAACGACCCTCCATCGAGAGGCGGTAGTATAGAAACACAATCTTTGCACAACAAAGGCTATCACAACAAGCATAGGCAAATTTCACAACAACAAGCATAGGCAAATTTCACCTGACTCAAAGTACTTTCATTTTATGCCAAAGTCAGGGTTTTAACCTAAAGTACTACGTCGTTAAATTCCTTTTAAAGAGATCTTATCCTTTTCTAAAGTCACCCGATACGTAGTATAAAAATAGAGTGACTTATATCTTTTAAGTAAACCAAAACAACTTCCATACTTTCCTTTTTTAAAACCAAATTAAGGCAACACCGTACCTTCTTTTTGACAAAACACTTTTCTTTTTAAAGTCAAGTTACCACATTAAAACCAATGATAAAACCTTTCTTTTGTTTTCATAAGGTCGTTATAACCAACTTCCCATAAAGTTGTTATACACCTTATGTTTTAAACCATTTAAGACAACACAATGCCTTTCTTTTCCTAAAGTTCGGTTTGCCTAATTTCAAATACACAAGTCTCTTTTTGAAAAGTTCATAGTTCAATGTCTTAATCTCTTTTAAAACAATTGAGTAACATATGCCTTAGCGAGTAGGTTATTCTTGTTCATAATCAATCTTATTAGCGGCCATGATCTAGAAATGTAATATCATTTTGTCTCATCTTAGCTTACATGCGGATGGAGGTTTCTCTTGGTTTTAATAATACTTAATTATTCAATACATTTCCCTTTATTAGCAGCTGCGGTGGTTTGTCGATACACATTACGATTTCGAAATCAGTAACACATTATTCCTTCCAAAAACCAAGTACTCATTACTCACGAATGAGGTTTCACACAAACATCCATATTAAGTCAAGTCTCTTATCTTTAAGAATAAGTCTCTTAACTTCTAAACCATTAAACCATTCTTTTATCTCTCTTGGGCGTTACACTAACCTCATAAAGTGGTATAACTTTTATGTTTTCAAACCAAGTATACACTTCTTTCAAAAAGGTTTCTTAATCTTTTAGAATACTTGAGTTCTTTTACATCAAGTCGGTTATAAGTCAAATCAATTATCTTTTAAAAACCACAAGCATTTCTCATTTACATAGAGATGTTATAACGACTTCCCATAAAGCGTTATAACACTTTATGTTTAAAGACAATCAAATACATTTAACACGTATGCGTCTGCCGTACTACATAGTTATACACATATCATGCTAGAGCAGATAGGAAGAGGTTCACATACCTCGCGGCAGTATCGACTAATAGCAAAAGCGCTCCAAGTACCTCAAGCGAAATGCGCTACACTCTCGGTCAAGCGGATCACTCCACGTAGTACTACTGACCTATAGAGGCCTGGCGCTATTAATATCTTTAGATCTCAATGTAGAATATTCTCTGAGAAAATTGCGACACCTCCACACATGGCGTAAATCTCCTCCTCTATCGAGTGGCTACGAAGCCAACCGAGGGTTAACACGTCTAACGGCGTGTACAATTCTACTACGATAATGCTACACAAGTCTCTTGTGTCTGATCCTATGTAATTACAGATTGATTCTCTTCTTAAAATTAGGGCTTAAGTCGCAGACATTTAGTAAGTATTATTCAGGCTTAAGTCAAAAGACATTGCCGCACAACTAAGTTCAGTTCTATTTATAGTATACTTAACTATATACTCCTACAACATGTAATTTCTAATTACAACAGAAGGTCATGAGTGTTTACCTCGATAAGCCCAAAATTATCCAAGTTATATGTCGATCATGAGCAAGGTTTAGCTCTACTCGTGCGCTCAGGCCGCTCAACCAACCCTTAGAAGTTCTAACCAACTTCTACTTATAACTTCAACTACGGGTGAAGATTTACTTAGGGTTTCGTTTTTGTGACTGAGGGAAGTATAATAGTATTTTCTGGGCTTTTGTATAAGTGTAACTTTGGGAATACTACAAGGTATTTGGGCCAAGGTATTTGGGCATTATAACAATACTAGGAGAGTATTTCTATACCACAAAAGGGGGTATTATCTGAAAACAACTAGGCTAAGGGGTACCCATGGCTAGAACACTACAAAGGGGAGGAGCTTTCGGAGGGCCTTTCTCAAGGGGAGGTTTGGGCGATTTCAACTCACAAGGGGAGAGATTTCAAGACTTGGAAAATGATTTTTGGATGAAGAAAGTTCATCAACTAAGGGTATTTATAGGTCAAGCAAAGGCCAACCGATGGCGAATCAAGCCAAGTGTTAGGCAAGTGTAGGGCTAGGATTAAGCCATGTGCACCTTATCCGTCTACCACACAACTTGCACAAAATATCCTACCAACTCCCTTGACCCTTTCGTCCAATCCGCCCAAAGCGTGCTCGAATTAGAGGGTGACAAGTGTAAGCCTCTCGTTGTCCAAAATGTTTCGTCTCTCGGAAAAATCCGCAAAATTTTTAAATGACATAGCGAATTTTCCCTACGAAAATGGAAAGCGTTTAGTCAACGACTCCTTTTGGTAGTTATGCACAAATTCGAACCTATGCCCACTTTAAGGCTCAAATTGTATACGTACGCCCTCACGTACATACTCTGGAAATACGGGGTATAACATTGGTTTCCATTCTTCTCACTCTGAGATCGTGCTTAGAGCTGTGTTATAAGTTGGACCCCTCTAACGTATTTCTTTCCCTTACCGTTATGCCTCCGCGTAAGGCAACCCGGGCCTAGAAGGCGAGGCGTAGGAGGCTGAGTAGATCACGAGAGGTTACGAGGGCACATGCCCAATCATCACCTAGGGTAGTGCTTCATTAGGGGAGTTCAGCGACGCCGGCTAACAAAGTTTAAGCGCGGCGGCGATTCCTCTGCGGCCATGATAGTTGAACCTTCAGTTCCACGACCGGGAACAGAGAATATAGATTGCAAAGAGACGACCCTGTTACTAGCTATGGATTTAGCAACCGAGAGTATATTATGTACCGATTTACCGCGAGTCTTGATGAGTAGCTAAGAAAGGGTTATGCAGGAGTTGGTCAGAACTCCAGGGCTTCTGGTTCACAGATACACGTAGGTTCCAGCCAGCCGGATTCAGTAGTTCGGAGAGGAAGGGGTGTTAGCCAGAGAAGGCCACCCCCCCACCTTGGTGTGGCCGTGGTGGTAAGTGTCATTGTGGAGAGTGTCGTACTTCTTCGACAACTTGTTATACTTGCGGCCAGCAGGGCCATTTTGCGAGAAATTGTCCGACCAGAGGTGGCGCGGATGTAGAGACTCAGCCTTCAGGATCAGTGGCTAGTTCGTCACCTTCCTTAGCTATGCACCCAATAGGGCAGGATTGATTAGAACGACAAAGGGAAGTGAAGCTGTAGATACATGTAGATCCTTAACCCTCTAGAGATTAGTACGTATGATAAGATGAGTATACCTTAAATGTTATGTTCACATAGCATTGTGTTAATTGTGATTAGAAATCATGGTTAGATAACCGGGTAAGATTGGGGATAAGGAAAGTGTGAGCCTTAGAGTTTTATACGTGGAGACCTTAGAGGCGAGGCCATCTTGAGTAAAAGATTTTTTTTATGTTAACCTTTATCGGAGTGCATAGTACACATGAGATATGTCTGTGTGATAAGTCCCGGGTGGTATGAAATGAAAGAGGGTAGTTGAGCTAAGAAGACCACTAGGTTTTCGTGACTTGATTGTGGGATTGATTCCGGATCGGGGAGCAAGTGTTTGGCGCGATAGCGGGTCGGGTTGCGGACCGATTGCGGGTCAACCCGCGACCTGTATGGTGGTGGGGTCAGTTTGGGGTGGTCCCGCTTTGTGATAGGGTCACGAGGGTGTTAGGCCCAAGTTTAAGTTAACCAGCGTACGAGTTCGTGGATGCGTTCGACCAGTAGTCGAGCCGATGAGGTCAGCCCATCTTGTCTTTCAGTAAGGACCGTTTACTCGGCAGAGGGCTATGCGAGATGTTATATCAGAAAGGTTGTAAGGCTGCACGAGGTGCCTACTTTCACCTTATAATGACGGTGAAGCCAGTTATGACTATTTCTTTTACGGAAGTTTTACGAGCGGGGTTAGGAACTTCGAGGTGAGTCTCGATGCTCGCGTTCGCCCTCGGGCCGGTGTTTGGATTTGGGGGTATTTGTGAGGATGGTTGCCTCTGTTGAGAGTGTTTTAATAGCTACCATTTGGTATTCGGATATCGCTTTATGGCGCCTAGGGGCGGAAGTGTAAGTTCTTGTCGATTGGTTCGAGTTGGCAAGGTTGAGATAGTTGGTTCATACTTGTTTGGCGGGATGTGGATAGGGTGAAGCCTATCCGGGAGAGGTTATTGGCGGCTCGAGTCAGCGAAGTCGTGCGGATGTCGGCAGCGGCGCTTGGAGTTGGTGAAGCGGTGGGTCTTCTTGAAGGTACCACCGGAAAGGGTGTGATGAGTTTTGGAAAGCGAGAGGAAACTTAGCGAGTTACTTTGGGCCTTTTCAGGTTATGTGAAGAATAGGCCAGGTTGCCTATGGTTAGCATTGCCGTCCGGCGTGGGAGGCAGTGCGTCCGGTCGTTCGTGTTGCTAGGTTCGGAAAAGTATCGGAGATCCATCAGTTGTTCGATAATGATGACCAAGTTGGAGATAGTAACCCCAGATTTGGCGAGCGATGCTTGAAATGTGGTAAGTTATGAGAAAGAGTTCGAGTGTACGAGAAGGGTACGACGAGTAAGGGAAGAAGTGAACATGTGTTAAGAGGATATAAGTGATCGTTTCTTAAGGGAGTATCGTTTAGACTTTGAGTGGAAGCTTTTGTGATGTTAGAGATGATTCCTCGTAGACTTGGATTAAGTATTGGAGCGTGTGTTATTTTGTGGCCATATGTGGCATTGGAAACTTGTTTAAGTTAAGAGGAACTTCATCGTTATCCGTCTTGAGAAGGAACATTCGGGACGAATGTTTCTAAGGAGGGAAGAATGTTATACCCCGTATTTCCAGAGTATGTACGTGAGGACGTACGTAGAAAAGTTTGAGCCTTAAAGTTAGGCAAGGACGAAATTTTGTTCACAATTACCGAAAAGAATCGTTTTCCGACGAAACGTTTTACAAAACTTGCGAAGGGAAAATTACGGCTATGTCATTTATATTTTTTTGCGGATTTTTCCGAGAGATGAAACATTTTGGACCAACGGGAGGGTGACATGTGTCACCCTCATAGTGGACGTTGTTGTGGGCGTCAAGTGGACGATTTGTGGGTCAAGGGTTGGTAGGATATTTGTGATATTTTGTGTGGTAGTTGGATAAGGTACACATGGGTAAATCCTCACCCTACACTTGCCTACCACTTGGCTAGATATTGCCCCTTGGTTGAAGACTTCTTCATCCACAAAATCTTTTCTAAGTCTTGAAAACCCTTCCCCCTCTTAGTAGAAGCTTTCGTCCAAGTCTTCCCCCTCCCCCTTTGTGAGGCCTTTTGGCTGAGAGGTACCCCCCCTCCTAGGGGTGCTAGCCGAAACCTACCCCCCCACCAAGTGGTGTTGTTCTCGTAAATACCCCCTCTTGGTAGAAAATACTCTCAAGTATTGTTACAATTCCAAAATACCTTAGCCCAAATACCTTGTAGTATTCGAGTTACACACATACTAAAGCCAGAAATACTATTATACTTCCCTTGATCACAAAAACGAAACCCTAAGGAAAATCTTCATGGCCAGGTTGAAGTATTAAGAAGAAGTTGCGTAGAACTTCTAAGGGTTGTTTGGGCGGGTTGGAGCACCCGAGTAGGAGCTAAGCGTTGCTCGGGATCGGCATTTAAACTTGGATAATTTTGGGCTTATCGAGGTAAATACTCTTGACCTTACATTGTAATTGGAAATTACATGCGTAGTAGTATATAATTGAATATAAGATTCATAAAGGGTGTTGCGAAGAAGTGAAGCGTAATAGAAGGATATTCTGAAAAGACTTGGTGAAATCACATCGAAGAAGATTAAACTATACTTACATGGATTTGTAATTACTGATGAGACTTGTGTAGCTTAACGGGTAGGAAGTCTTGTAGATTTTCCGTAAAATAGAGAACCTCTTGCTTAGAGTATTCTCTGAGTAGTAGTCTAGACATTGATAGACTTGTATAACCTTTATAGGTTGAAAGTTACGCAAGTAGCATGTTCTACTTGAAGGTGGACAAGGCTAAGGGTTATAAGCGAGTGGAGCGTTTTGCTAATAGTCGATAATCGGTAGCGAGGTATGTGATTCTTCCTATCCTCTTGAGCATGATATTTTAAAGAAATATATTTAGTGCGGTGAGCGTGCGTGTGTTAGCGAGCGTAGTTTCTGGCAATGTCTTTTGACTTAAGCTGAATAATAAGAATCTTGAAGTATTTCAAGAATTAAGAAACCTTTTTGAAAGAAGAGTAATGCTTAGTTTTAAAAGCTTAAGAGTTATACTAGCTTTATGGGAAGTTAGGTATAACGACTTAAGAAGATAAAAGAATGGTTTCTTGATTTTAGAAGTTAGAGACTTGATCTTAAAAGATAAGAGACGTGACGTACTTCATATGACTTTTGTTAAAAAAGTGTGAAACCTCATTCGTGAGTAATGAGTGCTTGGTTTTTAAAAGGGATAGTGTTTCTTGATTTGAAATCGAATAAGTATCGAACAAACCAACTGCGGCGTTAATAAAGGAAATGTATTGACTAATTAAGTATTATTAAAACCGGTAGAAACCTCCATCTGCATAGAAGCTAAGATGAGACAAAATGATATTACATTTCTAGATCATGTGCGTTAATAAGATTGTTATAAACAAGAATAACCTACTCACATATAAGGCACATGTTTCTCAAATTGTTTTAAAGGAGAATTACATCATTAAGTGATTAAAACTATGAACTCTGAAACCTTTGAAAATGAGAAACTTGAGCATTTGAAATTAGAGCAAACTTGAGCGTTTGGAAAATAATGTTGTTACTTGATTTTACAAAGGAAGTGTTTTAGTTTATTTAAAAAGATAGTCACTCTATTTTTATACTACGGGTATTGTGTGACTTTTGTGAAAGAAAAGCAGATCTTTTAAAGAGTTAATGTATGAAGTACTTTGGGGATAAAAACCGAACTTGTTAACATAAAGAAAATACCTTGTGTGAATAACAATTGTGTTGGTTTGTGATAGCCTTGTAATACTTTCTTGTTGATTTGATAAGTAAACATGTTAGGATGCTACGTGTGTTAGTATCTTGTGATGTTTGTGTAAAGGGGTTTCCACTTGTTGTGCTTATGTTGTTTAACGATAAGGTTATGTTAGTATTATATCACTCGCCTCTTGACATGATTAGGGGTTAAGCGCCTCCGTGCGGGGTAGACTTCGGTAGTGCGTGTGACCTATGATTCGAGAATACCTCATGCGGTGCATGTGACCTATGCGGGCTACGAGAGTTCGGGTTAGTGTGCGGCCTTTATGGTCATGCGGTCTATGTGGCCATGCGGTGCGAGTCGGGGCGTTGTAGGGGTAGCTACTCTCGATGCGGGAATACCTGTGCGGGCCATTGGGTGGCCTATGCGGGCTGCGGGAAGTTCGAGGACTAGGCGCGCACATTAGATGCTGCAGGCGAGTGGCGGCCGATCATGTGGTGGTCTGGCAGATCTCGTGATCTGATTTATGACCTTGTTGTGCGTGGGTTTTAGTAGTCGGCTATGCCTTCGTACTTACCCCGTACGGTTTTATTGTGACACAGGTGGGACCTGGTGTTCATGTGTATTCCTTGGTGCTTTTATATCATAGACTGCCGGCAGTGAGGAAGGTATTCCACGGGCATGATTGATGTTGTGGCGTGAGACCCATAGTTGTATTTGAGTGATGACTTTGAGGCGTGAGTCCACGACTTGACATGGCTTATTTATTGTGAGCTGTAGTTTGGTTATCATACATGTCTCTGCTTTATATAGACTACTATGATTTCATTTCTGATATTTTGACTTCACATACTTGGTACTGTTGTCTTGACCTCCTTGGGGCTGCGTTCATCTGCGGTAGAGGTACGCGATCGTCGATCCTCGCTCTTAGGATCACATTTAGCGTTTGGGAAGCTCCGTTTCTCGGAGGCTTATCGATGGTAAAGTCCTGTAGTTGTAGGTACTTACATTCGGGGTATGGCGGAACCTGTTGTCACGACCGATTCGGCGTGGTGGTGCCTTACCCGGGCACCCTAGTGATACAACATCAAAGTGTCAGTGGAACATAAAGCGATACAAGACATATTATGAAATATGAAACAATAATCTGAGAAAAACTTGCCTTTCGGCATATATATAAATGACAACTTTTTCAACATGAGCAGTTTAATCCTTTTTACAAACCACGCTTGTGATACTACAGACCTCTACGAATGATATGACAGTGGCGGGGCGGGCCCGCCAAACCACGAATGTAAACACTTACTGACGGGGACTATACGGTGATAAGCCTCGGAGAAAGCGGAGCTTCCCAGCGCTGTGACCACGAGAGCAGGATCGGCGGCGGTGTACCTCGACTGCGGCATGAGCGCGGCCCGAAGGAGGTCGATGCAGTGCAGAGTATGTGGCGAAAATCGTAAATGGAATCATAGTAGTCTAAATAAAGCGAGGAGACATGTATGATAACAAAACCACGATTCCTGATAAACAAGCGATCATATCAAGTCGAGGACTCGCGCGCCAAAGTTATCACAATACAAATGCGGGGCAGAAGTGCGAAGGCATGGCGACTACTAAGACCAGCGATGCCAAAATACCACAAAGCGTATCGAGGTCTTTCTAGACCGCACCACATAATCGAAGCGGCCTTTCGCCCGCAATATCGATGTGCGGCGTCTATCCACGAAACTCTCGCGACTCGCATAGGTCACACGCGGACCCGCGTGAGGTATTCCTCGAATCATGGTCCCGAGACCGCCTTGAGGTATACCGCGTCGAAGGCGGCTAACCCTCGGTATCCGCCTGAGCTCCGCGGCCGCGTAGTCTCAAAAGGCCGTATAGTCTCAGCCGGACCGCATAGGAATCCGCGTCGGGCTAAACACCGAATGATCAATCACGGACTCTGCACTCGCGTAGTCACGATTTGCATAGGCCGTATAGACCCGCGTCAAGGGTGGCAAGCCCTCGGTATAATAAGTCGAGGATATGTGATACAATAACGATACAACGAGCTTAACGTTTAACAGCGTAAGCACAACAGAATGACCCCCTTACATCACGATCACGCGAAGATACTAACACGCGTAGCATCTAACATGTTTACTCATCACATCAACAAGAAAGTATTTACAAGGCTATCTCAAACCAACACAATCAAGCTATTCACACAAGGTACTTTATGCTAACAAGTTCGGGTATCTATCCCCAAAGTACTTCATACATTAAATCTTTAAAGATCGTTACTTCACAAAAACCACGCAATACAAGTAGTATATAGAGTGATTATCTTTTTAAAGTAAATCAATTACTTCTCTTTGTAAAATCAATTAGCAACATTCTTTTCCAATGTTCAAGTTTGCCTAATTTCCATGTTCAAGTTTGCCTAATTTCCATGTTCAAGTTTTCCTTTTTAGAAAGGTTTAAGTAGTTCATAGTCTTATTCATTTAAGAATATAATTCTCCTTTAAACAATCGAAACATAAGCCTTATATGTGAGTAGGATATTCTTGTTTATAACAATCTTATTACAGTGACCATGATCTAGGAAATATCATTTTGTCTCATCTTAGCTTACATGCGGATGGAAGTTTCTCTTGGTTTTAATAATACATAATTATTAAAAACATTTCCTTTATTAATGTATGATGGTTTGTCGATACGTTCGATTTCCAAAATCGGTAAAACCTTCTTAAGGCGTTATACCTAACTTCCCATAAAGCTAGTATAACTCTTAAGTTTTCAAAACCAAGTATTACTTCAAGTTCTCTATTAACACATAACAAGCGGTTATAGTTCAAATCGATTACCTTTTAAAAACCACAGTATTTCCTTACCAACATAAAGTTGTTTATAGCGAGCTTCCCGTAAAGCCGTTATAACACTTTATGTTTTAAACCAATCAAATACATTTAGCACGTATGCGTCTACCGTACTACATAGTTCACACATATCATGCTAGAAGAGATAGGAAGAGGTTCACATACCTCGCGGCAGTATCGACTAATAGCAAAGCGCTCCAAGTACTTAGCGTCGGCTACTCGTAGCCAAGTAGATCGCGCCACCGTAGTACTTGACCTATAAGGCCACAAGTGACATTAACATTTAGGTCTAATCGTAGAATATTCTCTGAGAAAATTTGGCGGCCTCCCCACAGCGTAAATCTCTCTCTATCGTAGTGCTAAAGCCAACCGAGGGGGTTATCATCTAACCTGCGGTACAATTCTACTCCAGTGCTACTACCAAGTCTCATGTCTGACCTATGTAATTACGATTCGGTATTCTTTAAAATTAGGGCTTAAGTCGCAAGACATTGCGTAAGTTTTATTCGGGCTTAAGTCGCGGACATTGCCGATAACTATGTTGATACTATATATAGCATACTTACTATATAATCTAACAACATGTAATTTCGATTACATAGAGGACAAGATATTTACCTCGATAAGCCCGTAATTATCCAAGTATAAAGTCGATCTGGGCAATCGTTTAGCTCGACTCGGCGCTCAACCATTCTAAACCACCCTTAGAAGTTCTAACCAGCACACCTGATACTCCGGACTATGGAAATTTTCCTAGGGTTTGGTTTTGTGACAGACGGAAGTATAATAGTATTTCTGGGCTTTTGGTATAGGTATAACCTTAGAATACTACAAGGTATACGGCTAAGGTAATTTGGGCATTATAACAATACTTTTGAGAGTATTTCTACCAAGAGAGGGGGGTATTATACGAAAGCAACTAGGCTGGAGGGTACCCCACGGCGCTACTAGGAGGGGGTATACCCGCCGGCGAGGCCTCTAGGAGAGGGAGGCCTCTTGGCGAACTCAACACAAAGGAGGAGAAGATTTAACACTTAGGAACATTTAGGAATGGATGAATAAGTCTTGAAGGGATGGGTATTTATAGGCCAAGTGAAGGCCAACCAATGGCGAATTGAGCCAAGTGCTACAAGTGTAAGGCGAAGATTCACCCAAGTACACCTTATCCATCTACCACGCCAACCAACACAAAATATCCTACCTACTCCCAAGCCCAAATCGTCCATAATGGTCAGGTGTTCCAATGAGAGGGTGACAAGTGTAAGCCCTCTTGTTGATCCAAAATGTTTCGTCTCTCGGAAAAATCCATAAAATAAAATATGGCATAGCGGAAATTCCCCTACGAAGTGTGAAAATGTTTCGAAAAGCGACTCTAGCGGTGTTGTGCACAAAATTAAATCGGCGAAGCCTACTTGAAGTTCGAAATTTCCTACGTGCGTCCTGCGTACATACTGCGGAAATACGGTATAACATTCTCCTCCAGAAACATTCGTCAGAATGTTCCTTCTAAATCTCAAAACAAGCGGCGGCGGTATAGTCCTCAACGCTATACTTACGAAAACAATCACGCCACGCGGGCCACGGAACCAACTTGCGCCAAAGTACTTACCTCGAGTCGAGGACACGCCTCTAACATCACAAGCGCTCCCTTCCAAGTCTAAATATAATTTCTTGCACTTCTCCACACAAAGAAATGATCATCACATCTCGCTTGCTTTCGTGCCGCTACTGCGTTCTCCGAATTCTTACCACGTGATACCACTTTTGTCACTTTGCGAGGCATAAACCTTCCGGCGACCCGACAAATGATGCGGACTGCGTGTGATCAACTGCGGTGTCGTACGCGAACTCTTGATCTTTGCTTCATTTTCGAAACTCGGGTTACTATCTCTAACGAGTCATCATTAGCGGGAACACTCTGGATGGATCTCGATACTTTCCCGAACATAACAATCTGAAAGGCCGGACATCTGCCTCTAAGTCGGACGGCAAAGCTAACATATAAGCAACTGGCCTATTCTTCACATGAACTCAAAGGGCCCAAAACAACTCGGGCTAAGTTCCTCTGTTTCCAAAACTCGTCACACCGTCCGGTGGTACTTTCAAGAAGACCGCCGTCGACTGAACTCTGGCGTCGTCGTAGATTATCATACGATTTCTCGAAGTGCGCGAACCTCTTCTAGACAAGCTTTACTCTATCCACGATCTGCTGGAACAAGCACGAACACTATCTGAATCACGCCAACATCGAACCAATCGGCCGGCGACTACGCATCCGCCCTACAAGGCCGTAAGGCGACATCCGAACAACGAAATGGTAGCTTAAACACTCGCTAACGGGAGACAACAATTCGCAACTATCCGCGAAATCGAACAGCGGCGAGGCGAATGTGGTCGAGACTTACTTGAGTTCTAACCTTGCTGGTAAAACCTCGAGAAAAGCAGCGCGACACAGGCTCCATGCGACATAAGGTGAAGGTAGGCACCTCGTGCGACCTTACAACCTTTACGATATATCATCTCGCGTAACCTCTGCCGAGTAAGCGGTCTTTGCTAGAAGACAACACGGTGACCTCGCCGGCGACTCTGCGGTGAATCGTTCGTGAAATCGTGCGTTGGTTAACTAAACTCGGGCCTAACACCCTCGTGACCCTACCCAGGCGGGACCACATGGCCTGATCCCGCGCAAACATGCGGCGGGTTGACCCATGGCGTGGCCTCGGCCGACCCGCGCGCGAAGCGCTAGCTCGCGAAGGAAAACTCTCGCTAATCACGTTACGAAAACCTGGCGGTCTTAGCTCAACTACCCTCTTTCATTCCACGCTACTCGGGGACTAATCCTGACATAACTCACGTGCACTATGCACTCCTATAAGGGTCAAACATAAACAATACATCTTTTACTCGAGATGGCCTTGCCTCTAAGGTCTCTACGTATAACACTCTAAGGCTCACTTTCTCTATCCCCAAATCTTACTTGGTTAACTAACGAAGATTTCTAATCACCATTTACACAATGCTATCGAATATAACACTTAAGGTATACTCACTTATCACATACAAAGCTACAGAGGGTTAAAGATATGCACGAATCTCTTGCACTCCCAGTCGTTCTAATCAAACTGCCCGTGAGCGCAGCTAAGGAAGGTGACGAACTACCGCGATCACGAAGGCTAAGTCCTCTGCCGGGACACTCTTTCGACATCGGACCACGGCGGTCATGGATGCAACAAATGCGAACTAAAGGCGACATTCCCGGGATGGCGTCGCCAATGAGCAGGAAGCCACGGAGTTCTAACCAACTCCTGCGTACGAGCGTCACGAAATCCATGGAAGACCACTCTGCGTTGTGGATGTGCATAATCAAATCTCTTGGTAAGGTGACTCGCCTCGAAAGTTACCAAAGGACCTTCTTTGCTCGGCCTAACCTGCTGTCCTTGGTTAACCCGTCGATCTCTACGATTCTCGGCCTGCTGTGTATAAGCTCGTACAAAGGCCATGCTCAAGACTAACTGAAGAACTACTCTTGCACAACCCTATCGTTGATATTAATCAAGACTCGCGGTACATCGGTATACCCTACGGTAGTTAAATCCATAGCTAATGTGAGTCGCCTCTTTGCGATCCATATTCTCTGTTCACAGTGCATTGGGCGAAGGTTGAAATATCATGGTCGTAGGAGCTGCGCGCCGTGCTAAACTTTCTTGGGGCTAGTGATGTCGCGAAATCCCGAATGAAGCACCTAACTCGGGTGATGATTGGGCTGTGCCTCGTAACCCTCGAACTCTACTCGCGGCTCCGCCATGCCTTGCCCTCACGGGCGGGTTTGCCTACGCGGAGGCATAGCGATAAGGAAATAATTTCGTCGGAGGGTCGACTTACAACACGGCTCTAAGGCACGATCTGAGTGAGAAGAATAGAAACCAATCCTAAATACCTATAGCCTCACGATTATTGATGTGGTGCACAACAGATAATCAAGACTCTCTGGATACGATGCAGACACTTTCAGAGGATTAAGCGCTCACGATACCACTTTTGTCACGACCGATTCGGGCGTGGTGGTGCCTACCGGGCACCTAGTGATACAACATCAGTGTCGGCGAACATAAAGCGATCTGAGACATATTATGAAATATGAAACAATAATCGAGAAAAACTTGCCTTTGGCGTATATATAAATGACAACTTTTTCAACATGAGCAGTTTAATCCTTTTTACAAACCACCTTGCAGCGATTACTACGGACCTCTACGAATGATATGACAGCAAGTGGCGGGACGGGCCGTAAACCACGAATGTAAACACTTACTCTGACGGGGACTATACGTGATAAGCCTCGGAGAGCGGAGCTTCCCAATATGGCTGTGACCACGAGCAAGGATCAGCGGCGGTGTACCTCGACTGCGGCATGAGCGCGGCCCGAAGGAGGTCGATCAGCAGTGCAGAGTATGTGGCCCGAAAATGCGTAAATGGAATCATAGTAGTCTAAATAAAGCGAGGAGACATGTATGATAACAAAACCACGATTCACGATAAACAAGCGGTCATATCAAGTCGGGACTCGCGCCTCAAAGTTATCACAATACAAATGCGGGGCAAATGCGAAGGCATGGCGACTCTAAGACCAGCGATGCCAAAATACCACAAAGCGTATCCGAGGTCTTTCTAGACGCACCACATGTCGAAGGCGGCCACTCGCGCGCAATATCGATGTGGCGTCTATCCTGGAACTCTCGCGACTCGCATGGGTCACGCGGACCGCGTGAGGTATTCCTCGAATCATGGTCCCACCGCTGAGGTATACCGCGTCGGCGGCTAACCCTCGGTATCCGCTAGGCTCCGCGGCCGCGTAGTCTCAAAAGACCGCGTAGTCTCAGCGGACCGCGTAGAGAATCCCCGCGTCGGGCTAAACACCGGAATGATCAATCACGGAGCTACGCGCTCGCGTAGTCACAAGGATTGCATAGGCGTATAGACCGCATCAAGGGTGGCAAGCCCTCGGTATAATAAGTCAGGGGATATGTGATACAATAACGATCCAGCGGGCTTAACGTTTAACAGCGTAAGCACAACAAGAATGACCATACATCACGATCACACAAGATACTAACACGTAGCATCTAACATGTTTACTCATCACATCAACAAGAAAGTATTTACAAGGCTATCTCAAACCAACACAATCAAGCTATTCACACAAGGTACTTTATGCTAACAAGTTCGGGTATCTATCCCCAAAGTACTTCATACATTAAATCTTTAAAAGATACGTTACTTCACAAAACCACGCAATACGTAGTATATAGAGTGATTATCTTTTTAAAGTAAATCAATTACTTCTCTTTGTAAAATCAATTAGCAACATTCTTTTCCAATGTTCAAGTTTGCCTAATTTCCATGTTCAAGTTTGCCTAATTTCCATGTTCAAGTTTGCCTTTTAGAAAGGTTTAAGTAGTTCATAGTCTTATTCGTTTAAGAATATAATTCTCCTTTAAACAATCGAGAAACATAAGCCTTATATGTGAGTAGGATATTCTTGTTTATAACAATCTTATTACAATGACCATGATCTAGGAAATATCATTTTGTCTCATCTTAGCTTCTATGCGGATGGAAGTTTCTCTTGGTTTTAATAATACATAATTATTAAAAACATTTCCTTTAATGTATTTGCGATGGTTTGTCGATACGTTACGATTTCCAAAATCGGTAAAACCTTCTTAAGGCGTTATACCTAACTTCCCATAAAGCTAGTATAACTCTTAAGTTTTCAAAACCAAGTATTACTTCAAGTTCTCTATTAACACATAACAAGCGGTTATAGTTCAAATCGATTTACCTTTTAAAAACCACAGTATTTCCTTACCAACATAAAAATTGTTTATAAGCTTCCCATAAAGCCGTTATAACACTTTATGTTTTAAACAATCAAATACATTTAGCACGTATGCGTCTAGTACTACATAGTTCACATATCATGCTAGAAGAGATAGGAAGAGGTTCGCATACGCCATGGCAGTATCGACTAATAGCAAAGCGCTCAAGTACTTCAGCGTCGGCTACTCCTTAAGCCAAGTAGATCGCGCCACACGTAGTACTTGACCTATAAGGCCACAGCGACTTATTAACATTTAGGTCTAATCGTAGAATATTCTCTGAGAAAATTTGGCGCCTCCCATGCGGCGTAAATCTCTCTCTATCGGTAGGCTGCCAAACCGGGGTTATACATCTAACCTAGCGGGTACAATTCTACTCGCGGTACTACTACACAGTCTCTTGTCTGACCTATGTAATTACAGTTCGATTCTACTTTAAAATTGGGCTTAAGTCGCGAACATTGCAGTAAGTTTTATTCGGGCTTAAGTCGCGAGCATTGCGATAACTATGTTCGATACTATATATAGCATACTTGACTATATAATCTAACAACATGTAATTTCCAATTACATAGAGGACAAGATATTTACCTCGATAAGCCCGTAATTATCAGTATAAAGTCGATCTGGGCAATCGTTTAGCTCGACTCGGCGCTCGACCGGCTCTAAACCACCTAGAAGTTCTAACCAACACACAATACTCAACGGACTATGAAGATTTTCCTAGGGTTTCGGTTTTGTGACAGACGGGAAGTATAATAGTATTTCTGGGCTTTTCGTATAGGTATAACCTTAGAATACTACAAGGTATACGACTAAGGTAATTTGGGCATTATAACAATACTTTTGAGAGTATTTCTACCAAGAGAGGGGGGGTATTATACGAAAGCAACTAGGCTAGGGGTACCCAGGCCACACTACTAGGAGGGGGGGTATACCCCTCGGCCAAGGCCTCTAGGAGAGGGGGAGGCCTCTTGGCCGAACTCAACACAAAGGGATGGAGAAGATTTAACACTTAGGAACATTTAGGAATGGATGAATAAGTCTTCAAAGGGATGGGTATTTATAGGCCAAGTGAAGGCCAACCAATGGCCAAGATTGAGCCAAGTGCTACACAAGTGTAAGGCCAAGATTCACCCAAGTACACCTTATCCATCTACCACACCAACCACACAAAATATCCTACCTACTCCCTTAAGCCCAAATCGTCCATAATGCGTCAAGGTGTTCCAATGAGAGGGTGACAAGTGTAAGCCCTCTTGTTGGTCCAAAATGTTTAGTCTCGGAAAAATCCACAAAAAATAAAATATGGCATGGCGGAAATTCCCCTACATTGTGAAAAGCGTTTCGTAGAAGCGACTCTAGCAGGGTGTTGTGCACAAAATTAAATCGGCGAAGCCTACTTGAAGTTGAAATTTCCTACGTGCGTCCTGCGTACATACTGCGGAAATACGGTATAACACCTTTCCGCCATTGTTGTCATATCATTCTTAAGTGCATGTAATCTTGTTGTGGCGAGTTTGTAAAGGGATATGCTTGTTCGGATTTAAGTTTTATATATATATACATGCGAAAGGCAACTTTTCTCGAATAAGCGTTTTACACTTCATGTCTTGTTTTATATTCGTGATTACTCGATGTTGTATCACTAGGGTGCGGGGTAGGCACGATCACGGGCGAGGTTGGTCGTGACAAAAACCACGTTCGATTAATACGTCGTCTAGTACTATATATATATTCTTTTAAAATATCATGCTCGAGGATAGGAAGAATCACGTACCTCGCGGCGATTATCGACTAATAGCAAAATGCTCCGCTAACCCGACTAGCCTTGTCCACCTTTCAAGTATAACATGCTACTCGTGAACTTTCAACCTATAAAGGCATATCGTCTATCAGCGTCTAGACTACTCTGTAGAATATTCTAAGCGAGAGGGTTCTACATTACGGAAAATTGGCAGCACTTCACTACGTTAAGCTACACAAGTCTCTGTAAATACGGTCCTATGTAAATGCGATTTAATCTTCTTCTTTAATATTCTTACGATGTGATTTGATTCAATTCTTTTACGTAATATCCTTACATTACAGTTCAATTCCTACATGAGTCTTATATTCATTTCTATACTACTACGATTATGTAATTTCCAATTACAATATAAGGACAAAGTATTTACCTCGATAAGCCCACAATTATCAAGTTTAAATGTCGATCACGAGCAGCGTTTAGCTCTACTACGGCGCTCGACCGCTCCAAACAACCCTTAGAAGTTCTACGCAACTTTTTCTTAATACTTCAACCAAGCGTGAAGATTTTCCTTAGGGTTTCGTTTTGAGACTAAAAGGACATAAGGTAGTATTTAAGACTCTGCGTATAGAGGTAACTTTGGAATACTACAAGGTATAAGGCTAAGGTATTTTGGAATAGTAACAATACTTGGAGAATATTTTTCTACCAAGGGGTATTTCACGAGAACAACTCAAGAGAGGGGATACTTTCGGCCAAGGGCCTTTCAAAGGGGAGGGTTTGCTCTTTGGGCGAGAGCTTACTAAGAGGGGTGGGGAGGATTTTCAAGACTTAGAAAGTGTTTGAGGATGAAGAAAGTCTTGACAAAGGGGGTATTTATAGAAATCAATGGCCAAGATCAAGACAAGTGGTGGGCAAGTGGAGGGTGAGGATTTGCCCAAGTGCCCTAGCCATCTACTCGCCGATTCCTCCAAACATTGACCCGTGGTTTAGGCCACAAAACATGGCACAAGCGTGCACACCATCGGCCCTTGACCGCCCGGCTAGAGGGTGACAAGTGTCGCCTCTCGTTGGTCCAAAATATTTCATCTCTCGGAAAAATCCATAAAAATTATTAATGGCGCAGTAGTAATTTTCCGCCCAAAGATCGGAAAGCGTTTACGTCGAAAAACAATTCCTTTCAGTAGTTGTGCACAAAATTTTCGTCCCTTGCCTAACTTAAGGCTCAAACTTTTGTACGTATGCCCTCACGTACATACTCTGGAAATACGGGGTATAACAAAATCAATGGCCAAGATCTAGGCAAGTGTATGGTGAAGATTGGGTCCAAGTGTGTGGGTAATTTTCCAACCAAATGTCCACCACAAAAATGGGACAAGTGTCTTGCCACTTGTCCCCTAACAACGTCAGTGTCCATGTGGTCCCACAATTTTTCGGCCAATGAGCCACGTGGGGTGCCATGTGTCGCCCCTACTCGTCAAAATATTTCATCTTAGAAAATATCCGTAATGCCAAAAATCCGAAAATAAAGTGGGCCACAAGCGTAAATTCCTCAGTGGGCCCGTGACCAGTCGGAAATAAAATTCCATAATTCACAAAAATTCCAAAAAGTCCGAATACCAAATCACGGGAATCAATTCCCTTTATGAACATTTTCCTTCACAAAATCAGGAATCTTTTAGTGAAAAATCACATCTTTCTTCCTTTCCAATTTTTGTGTCGTATTCTCGTACGTACGTCCTCACATACATACCCTGGAACTACGGGGTGTAACATCTTGCTACACCTAAGACCATACACTTGTCTTGATCTCACACTTAGAGACATATTATATATATCAAGAAGGAGTGCAAGACTTCTATACTTAGCCATATTTCAAGAGCAAATATATCTCTTTCTCATTGAGGCTCTCGGCCAAGGGCTAAAGTTGGGGACCAAAATTATTCAATCTTCCATGATAAATACTCAAACTCAAGACTAATCTCCCTAATGAAGTTCTAAGCAAAGATAACCCCTTAAACCCCAAGAACAATGTGTTGGCCGAGAATAGAGAGGGTGAAACCCTAAGTTTTATCAACTTTTTGGAAGTGGAATACAAAGTGGAGTTGTGTATAAACTCATAGGGGTCACATATATGTGATTGGATCTTGAAGAAGTGGAGCGAAACGAACACTGCGGACCAAAACCTAAGGGGCTGTTTTGGACGATTTTTGGCTAAAAAATGAGGTAATGATTCTTCTTCTTCTGCAGTAATTAGATATTACTCATTGTCATGATTATTATATGAACGTGTATTAAGGAAAATATGGAAAATAAGGTGTGCGTGTACCCTTTTTAAAGTTGAGGTCGAGAGCTTGCATTATGTCGTCATTGGATTCGTTGATTTTTATTGTCGATATTTACACGTGTTGCATATTATATAATGAAGGAAATATTGTGTTGATAGTTATTATAACTTATATAACATGTTGGAATGAGAATTGGATTAAAAGAAATTAAGGAAAAGGGCTTTGATTTTAGTTGTTGATTGGCCGAGAATGGCCATTAATTGTGGGATATTTGGGACAGTTTTGGGATTGTTTTTAGACCTATACATATGCTGGAAAATCAGCCCTTATATCGCATGTTTAATGTGGAAAATGGTGTTACACCCCGTATTTACAGGACATGTTTTAAGAACGTACGTAAGAACTCAGAAATGTTAAGATTTGAGACTTGTAAAAATTTATCGGAATTATGGAATTGTCGGAAAACGTAATATTGTAACGAATGGGAGGGCGACACGTGTCACCCCCTTATGTAGCCTTGGACGATTTTGTCATGGCCAAAAGGGTCATTTGACCCTTGTTAGGAAGACAAGTCTTGCAACTTGAAGAGCTTGAGAAAATTGACTTGGTCAATGGGACCACAAGTCTTGATATTTAATAGAAACTCATCCAAGCCTCACATTTGTACCCATATTGACCCTCCATTGAACTATATAGTAGTACTACTAAGTTCAACACTTAGAAAAAAATTCAAGAATTTCAAGAACTCCAAGAGTTGCTCTCGGGTTCAAGCTCCTTTGAAAAGATTTTTTTTTTCTTGTCCATTAAGCTCCACACTTTAAACCAAGGTTCATGAGTGTATTGTAAGTGTATCTCAATAGAAAAATCCCAGAAAAAGAGAGTTTTCGTGTTAGTCGCAAGATGAAAACCTAGTTGTTTTTCTAGGTTTTGTTGGGAAGATTGAAGGAAAGTTGTTTGTGTTGTTCTAAGGGTCTCAAGTAGCGGATTGAAGTGTCTAGAAGAGGCTCTAAGTTGCTAGGGAGCGACTTCGGATTTGAAGTTGGACTAAGAATCGTTGAGGTAATAATCTTGTCTCTTAAGTGTTACAAGATTATATATTGTTGTTAGCCTTACATGTTTGCTAGCATGAAGTATATGTGTTGAAGTTTTATAAGTATTATGGATTGATTGTAGCCTTAAATCCGAAATGTCATTTAAGCCATGTGAAGTTGGATTACAATTTGGTCGTTTATTAGAATCGTCGCATGTTACTTACTTGAAGATTATAGTAGTTATGTTATACCCCGTATTTCCAGGGTATGTACGTGAGGGCGTACGTATATAAATTTGAGCCTTAAAGATTAGGCAAGAATGAAATTTTGTGCACAAATGCAGAAAAGTCGTTTTTAAACGAAAGCGTTTCCTGACTTTCGTAGGGAAAATTAGGCTATGTCATTAATAATTTTGCGGATTTTCAGAGGCGAAACATTTTGGACCAGCGGGAGGGTGACATGTGTCACCCTCGCATTGGAAAAAGTGGGCGGCCAAAGGGGAAAAGTTGGCACGTTTTTTGTGCAAAAATTGTGGTCAAGGGTTAGGTAGGATATTTTGTGTAGTTGATGAGCAAGTGGGACCCACAAACACATGACTTCATCTTGACCTTACACTTGCCTTACACTTGGATAGATCTTGGCCATTGGTTGGCCATTTCTTGACCTATAAATACCACTCTAAGTTGATAAACTTATTCGTCCAAAAATTGTCTAAGTCTTGAAAAATCCCTCCTCTCCCTCTTGTTGTTTTAGTCCACCACACCCTTTGAGAGCTCTGGCGAGAGCAACCCCCCACAGCCTAGTTGTGCTAGTCGAAATACTACCCATGGTAGAAATGTATTCTACAAGTATTGTTATAATGCCCAAAATACTTTAGCCAAATACCTTGTAGTACTTTCCAAAGTACCCTTTATCTGGCTTAGGAAAATACTATTATACTTTCCTTTAGCCACTAAACGAAACCCTAAGGAAAACCTTCATAGTCGGTTGAAGTGTTTAGTAGAAGTGCGTAGAACTTCTAAGGGTTGTTTGGAGCAGTTGGAGCACTCGGAGTAGGAGCTAAGCGTTGCTCGGGGCGACTTTTACTTGGATAATTTTGGGCTCATCGAGGTAAATACTCTTGTCCTTCTAGTGTAATTGTAAATTACATCTGTAGTAGTATAGTAATGAATATAAGATTCATAGAAGAGAATTGAGCTGTAATAGAAGGATATTACGAGAAAAGACTTGGTGAAATCACTTGAGAAGAATATAAGTAGAAGTTCATTGTACTTACATGAATTTGTATATCTGATGGTGATAACCTTTATTGGTTGAATGTTACGCAAGTAGCATGGGCTACTTAGAAGGTGGACCAAGCTAGCGGGTTATGGCGGTGGAGAGTTTTGCTTATAGTCGATAAATCGTCGCGGTATGTGATTCTTCCTATACTCTTGAGCATGATATTTTAAAGAAGATATATATAGTCGACAATGTCTTTTGACTTAAATGCGAATAATATATAGTGCGGTAGGCGTCGTGTGCTAATTGAGCGTGGTTATGCGGCAATGTCTTTTGACTTAAGCTTTGAATAATAAGAATTTTGAAGTATTTCAAAATTGTTAAGAAACCATTTTGAAAGAAGAGTAACACTTGGTTTTAAAGGTTTTAAAAGAGTTATACTAGCTTTATGGGAGTTAGGTATAACGTCTTAAGAAGGTAAAGAAGATGGTTTCTTGATTTTAGAAGTTAAGAGACTTGATCTTATAAGATAAGAGACTTAACTTAAATGAATTAATATGGATTTTGTGTGAAACCTCATTCGTGAGTAATGAGTACTTGGTTTTAAAAGGAATAATGTTTCTTGATTTGGAAATCGAATGTGTATCGATAAACCCTGCGGCGTTAATAAAGGAAAATGTATTGAATAATTAAGTATTATTAAAACCAGTAGAAACCTCCATCTGCATAGAAGCTAAGATGAGACAAAATGATATTACATTTTCTAGATCATGTTGCTTAATAAGATTGATTATGAACAAGATTAACCTACTTTATGGCATATGTTACTCTATTGTTTTAAAAAGAGATTAAGACATTGAACTATGAAACTTTTCTAAAAGACTTGCGTAATTGAAATTAGGCAAGCTGGAACTTTTAGGAAAAGAAAGGCATTGTGTTGTCTTAAAATGGTTTAAAACATAAAGTGTTATAACTTTATGGGAAGTTGGTTATAACGACTTTATGAAAACAAAAGAAGGGTTTTATCATTTGTTTTAATGTGGTAACTTGACTTTTAAAGAGAAGTATTTTGGTCGAAAGGAAGGCATGGTATTGCCTTAATTTGGTCTTAAAAGGAAAATATGAAAGTTGTTTTGGTTTACTTAAAAGATATAAGTCACACATTTTTATATACTACGGTGTCGGGTGACTTTTAGAAAAGGAATGAATCTCTTAAAAGGAATTTAACGTCGTAGTACTTTAGGGTTAAAATCGGACTTTGACATAAAATGAAAGTACCTTGAGTTGTGTATAACTTGCCTATGCTTGTTGTTATGAAACTTGACCATGTTCGTGTGATAGCCTTGTTGTGCAAATGCATGTTCTACTCGACTAGGTTCGTAGGATGAGCAGGAATGTATTTCACTCGACTAGGTTCATCAGAATGTATTTCACTCGACTACCGGTTCATCCAGGAATGTATTTCACTCGACTCTGGTTCATCAGGAATGTATTTCACTCGACTACGGTTCATCAGAATGTATTTCACTCGACTCTGGGTTCATCAGGAATGTATTCACTCGACTACGGTTCATCAGAATGTATTCACTCGACTACGGTTCATCAGGAATGTATTTCACTCGACTCTAGGTTCATCAGAATGTATTTCACTCGACTACAGGTTCATCAGAATGTATTTCACTCGACTAGGTTCATCCAGGAATGTATTTCACTCGACTCTGGTTCATCAGGAATGTATTTCACTCGACTAGGTTCATCAGAATGTATTTAACACTTTCGAGAAATTATCACCTGACACATTCTAGGCATAAAATGTATTCGGCAAGGATCACTTGCAAAATCTGGTACTCGAGGCGACCTTACATCTAAGGTCTCGGCGTGAAATATTCTAAAGTTCACACTTTCCATGCCCCATACAAATCCTTTCAACTAGCCAAGCTTTCTAACTCATAACCATCATGCCTTTATCCGAGCGTAGCACACAATAATAAGGTCATCATATCATGCATACAAATCTTTAAAGGGTTAAGGGTATACGAAAATAGGCGGTTCAAAGGACCGCTAAGCAGGAACTTCCACGCGACCTCTGCAGGGCTGCGGTGTATGAACATCCTGGCTATGGAAGGTGAAGAACCCATGGCTGCTCTAGTAGTCCATGCTATCTACCGATGCTACCCAGTGGGACGATCTCTTGCGGATGGCCTGTTGGCGCAAAAATAACAATCTCAGAGTTAGTACGACCTTTCTCTTTATGAAGCTTTCCACAGCGGCCGGCGAGACAAGGGCAGCCTCATCCGCGAGCACTCTGCTCGCGAAAATCTGAAACACAGGAGCCACGACTCGCTCTGAATATCTCGAAGGTCCGAAGGCTGTGGAGGACCACTCTGTCTTTGGTGGAGGCGCATCGCGGCTTTCTTCTTTGGCGGTCCGCCTCGAAAGTCACAAAGGACCTGCATTACGGCCTCTTCTGCGACCACAGTCGTTCAGTCGATTATCCTCTCGCATCGCATCGGTGCATAAGCTGCGTGCGAGCAATGTCCATGCGGTGAAGAGCTACACACGAACAACTCGGCTAGGTGATCGTCGAGCCGCCGTAACAAATCGGTGCACTCGATCCTCCATACTAGCTACCAGCGAGGCGTGCAGGGCGATGAGTCGAACTCCGCATTGTACTCGAATATGCGCGGATTACGTAACACCAAAAATCATGCGCGAGCCCTCGCCATGCTGGAGGCAAGAAATGTGCAAGAAAGGCCTGCGAGAACTGCGTCCATAAAGCTGGAAGTCATGCTCTCCCGGCGGCTCGCCGAATCAAACGATCGGCTGCGGTATCACGCGGTGATGCGAACCTAGGACCACCGACTCGGCCTCCGATGCCTTGATCACTCTCGTGATCGTGTAGCTGTCGGATGAACTCCTGCGGATCATCCTCGGGCCTCGACCCGTAAAACTCACGGCGGCTTCTGACTCGAGAAAATCCGTAGCCTCGAACTATCGATCTGGGTGAACGGCCGGTGCTACTGGACTGCTGCGTCGGCCTATCCTCGAAATGCAGCCTGACCGGCGTGGCAGGCCCGCTCGCGTAACTCATCTCCTGCTCGGCCAGCGGGGTGGAGGCTCAGTCTTGTGGTCTCTGCATTGCTGCTGCTCGCGACTCCTCTGCTGCCTTGCGCCGAGCGGGTTGCCTTACGCGGAGGCATAGCGGTAAGCGAAGTATGTCGGAGGGTCGATCTTATCACATAGCTACAGGCGCGATCTCGGAATGAGAAGAATGGAAACCAATCTAAATGTCCTGCTGACCTCACGATTATAGATGTGGTGCACACGCCGATAATCGAACTACTACTAGCACGGTGCGTAGACAACTTTGAGGACTAGCGCTCACGATACCACTTTTGTCACGACCGATCCGGGCGTGGTAGTGCCTACCAGGGCACCTGGTGATACTACATCGAGAAAACCGGAAATAAAAACTTAAACATGAACATGAGACAAGATAATAAAGCAGGCCAACAAGCGGTTACCTTCCGATAAAATATATATAAACAACTTTTTCAAAGCGAGCAGTTTAATCCTTTTTACAAAACCACCTTGCACGATCTCTGGACCTCTAAGATTTACAACAACTATGACGGGACGGGGCCGCCATACCACGAATGTACAAGAACCTACAACTCGGGAACACATGCAAAAGATAAGCCTCAGAAGGAGCAGACTTGATGCGTTGAAAGGTGATCTGAGCGGGATCGGCGACGATGTGCTTACACTGCGGCATGAACGCGGCCCGAGGAGGTCGATCTGCCAGTACCAAGTATGTGAAGCGTAAATCGTAAATGAAATCATAATAGTCTATATAAAGCGGGAGACATGTATGATGACCAAACTACGATACATAACATATAACTAGTTACATCAGTCGTGACTCACGCCTCCAATTATCGCTCGTGCGTGGAATTTCTTCCTCACTGCCGTGGTTTATGATATGACAATACCAAGGAGTATACATGAACACGAGTCACTGTGTCATAAAAACCGTATAGGACAAGTATAACTACCAGATCCGGCCGTACCAATAATATAATGCAGCAAAACCACGAAGCCGTCACGGGGCAAGTGCGAGGCCGACTCTGGATACCAAGGCCGGTCACGTAGTGGCCAGGGGCAATCTGGTGACCACGGGGACGAGCGTATCACGAGACCGTCACTACTGTTGAGCAGGGCAAGTCGCGGTGACTCGGGTACAGGCGAATCGGTCGTGAGGCGGGGCAATCACGGTGAGCCACGGGGACGGTAGGCGATAAGAAACCTCATGGAGAGCTAGTCCATAAAAATAACAATTCTTGCACAACGAGGCTATCACCACAAGCATAAGCAAGTTCTGCAACAACAAGCATAGGCAAGTTACAACACAAGCATAGGCAAGTTACACAACAACGGTATAGGCAAGTTACACAACACAAGCATAGGCAAGTTACACAACTCGAGTTACTTTTCATTTTATGCCAAAGTCGGGTTTTTAACCTAAAGTACTACGTACGTTAAATTCCTTTTAAAGAGATCCATTCCTTTTATAAAAGTCACCCGATGTCCAGTAGTATAAAAATAGAGTGGCGAATATTGTTGAGTAAACAAAATGCTTTCCTTTGTAAAAATCAAGTAACAACCTTATTTTCCAAGCGTTGAGTTTGCCTAATTTCAAATGCTCAAGTTTCTCATTTTTAGAAAAGGTCGTAGTTCATAGTTTTAATCCTTTAAAACATAATTCTCCTTTAATGATTTGAGAAACATATGCCTTATATGTGAGTAGGTTATTCTTGTTTATAATCGATCTTATTAGCGACCGTGATCTAGGATATGTAATATCATTTTGTCTAAATCTTAGCTTACATGCGGATGGAGGTTTCTCTGGTTTTAATATGATACATCATTATTCAATACATTTTCCTTTATTCGCTGCGGTGGTGCAATCGATACACATTACGATTCAGAAATCGGTAAAACATTATCCCTTTAAATAAAACCAAGTACTCATTACTCACGAATGAGGTTTCACAAACATTCACTTTAAAACAAATAAGTTAAGTCTCTTATCTTATAAGATCAAGTCTCTTAACTTAACATCGATAAACCATTCTTAGCCGTTATACCTAACTTCCCGTAAAGCTAGTATAACTCTTAAGTTTTCAAACTAATACACTACGCTTCAAAGCGATTCATAAATCTTTTGAAATACTTGAAGTTTTATTATAACGCCGAACGGTTATAAATCAAATCGATTATCTTTTAAAACCACGACCCATTTTCTTACCTCATAAAATTTGTTATAACCAACTTCCCGTAAAGCCGTTATAACACTTTATGTTTTACAACAATCAAATATAATTAACACGTATGCGTCTAGTACTACATAGTTCACACGTATCATGCTATAAGAGATAGGAAGAGGTTCACATACCTCGCGACAGTCTTGACTAATAGCAAAGCGCTCCAAGTACTTCAAACAGTCGGCTACTCCTTAATCCACGTAGATCGCACCACAGGTAGTACTTCAAACTATAAGGCCACAAGGCGCTTATTATCATCGTTCCATTTTCTCTGAGAAAATTGGCGACCTCCCCCATGGCGGCGTTAATCTCTACTTTCTGAGGCTACGAGCCAACGGGGGTTTCATCTGCTTAGGGCGTGTACAATTTACTCGCGAGAATACTACACAAGTCTCATGTCTGATCTATGTAATTACGATTCGGTTCTCTTATTTAAATTAGAGCTTAAATCGCGAAGACATTGCAGTAAGTATTATCGAGCTTAAGTCAAAAGACATTGCGCTTGGTATGTTCAATTCTATATATAGTATTCTTTAACTATATACTCCTACAACATGTAATTTCCAATTTCAAGAAGGTCAAGAATGTTTACCTCGATAAGCCCAAAATTATCCGAGTTTATATGTAGATCTGAGCAAGGTTTAGCTCGACTCAGAGTGCTCAAACCGCTCCAAACAACCCTTAGAAGTTCTAACCAACTTCTACTTATAACTTCAACTACGGGTGAAGATTTACTTAGGGTTTCGTTTTAGCGGCGAGGAAAGTATAATGGTATTTTAAGGCTAGTATAAGTGTAACCTTGGCAATACTACAAGGTATTTGGGCCAAGGTATTTGGACATTATAACAATACTAGGAGAGTATTTCTATACCCCAACAATGTGTATTTATACGAGACAACGAGGCTAGGGGGTACCCACCAGGCCACAAAGGGAGGGGACTCTCGGCCAAAGGCCATTTAGGAGGAGGGCTTTGGGCGAGAACCACATGAGGGAGGAGTATTTTGAGACTTAGGTAGATTGCTCAATTTTTGGATGAAAGTTCATCAACTAAGGGGTATTTATAGGTCAGTGAAGGCCAACCAATGGCGAAGATGAAGACAAGTGTGGTGCAAGTGTAGGGCTAGATTTCCACCATGTGTACTTATCCATCTACCACACAACTTGCACAAAATATCCTACCAACTACACAAGACCCAATCGGCCAAGCATTACCGCCTTCTTCGTCGATGTGAGGTGACACATGTCACCCTCGTTGGTCCAAAATGTTCGTCTCTCGGAAAAATCCAAAAATTATAAATGACATAGCGAATTTTCCTACAAATGTGGAAACGTTTAGTCGAAAAGCGACTCCTAACGGTGGTTGTGTACAAATTTCGAATCTATGCCTACTTTAAGGCTCAAATTGTATCGTGCGCCCTCGCGTACATACTCTGGAAATACGGGTATAACATTCTCTCCTCGCGAAACATTCGTCCCGAATGTTCCTTCTCGAGACAGATAACGATAGAGTTCTTCTAATAAGTTGCCAACGCCACTGGGCCACGAAACACCGCGTAAATGCTTACATCCAAGTCGAGGAAACACCTCTAACATCGCAAACTTTTGTCACTTTCTGCGAGGTTCTAGTGTCACTCCGTCGACAAATGAATGCCGGTGCGTGCGATTCACGAGGTCTAAAATATACATCCTTCGCACCTTCTCGTCACAAGAAATGATCATATCTATGCTCGCAATACATGCTCGCCTTTACCCTTACTCGTCGTACTCTTACCGAACAACGAACTCTTCTAGTATCGTACCACACTTTAGTCAACCTGTTTCCAACCCTTGGAGCCACTACCTCGAAACTTGGTCATCTTACTAGCTTCACTTCTTTACTAAGGCCATTCCGGCCTTCACGAACCGATCTGGTCGAACATACCGCGAACTCATCGATGGTCATCTAAACACGGGCTAGCACCCCGTGACCTACCGCTGGCGGGACCACCCGAGTGACCCTACTTTGAAACCGGCGCGGGTTGGCCTCAACATGGCTGACCCGATCCACTAACGCATCACGCTCTTGTTCCCGACCGGAACAATCTTACCTCAACCGGTCATGAAAGCTACCACTTCCATTTAACACTACTCGAGAAATTATCACACAACACATTACAGGCATAAAATGTATTAACAAGGATCACTTGCAAAATCTGGTACTCGAAGGCGACGCTACATCTAAGGTCTCGGCGTGAAATATTCTAAAGTTCACACTTTCCATGCCCATACAAATCCTTTCAACTAGCCAAGCTTTCTAACTCATAACCATCATGCTTATCCGAGCGTAGCACACAATAATAAGGTCATCATATCATGCATACAAATCTTTAAAGGGTTAAGGGTATACTGAAAATAGGCGGTTCAAAGGGCCGCTAAAGCGGGAACTTCCACGCGACCTCTAGGGGCTGTAGGTGTATGAACATCCTTCTGGTATGGAAGGTGAAGAACCATGGCTTCTCACAGTAGTCCATGCTATCTACCGGTCTACCACAGTGAGACGATCTCTTGCCGGATGGCCTGTTGGCGCAAAAATAACAATCTCCGAGTTAGTACGACACTCTCCTTTATGAAGCTTTCCACAACGGCCACTGAGACAAGGGCAACCTCGTCCAGAGCACTCCTGCTCCGAAAATCTGAAACACAGGAGCCACGACACGCTCTGAATATCTCGAAGGTCGAAGGCTGTGGAGGACCACTCTGTCTTGGTGGAGGCGCATCGCGGCTCTTCTTTGGCGGTCGCCTCGAAAGTCACCAAAGGACCTGCTGTTCGGCCTCTTACTGTGACCACAGTCGTTCCGTCGATTTATCCTCTCCTCGCATCGGTCATAAGCTTCGCGTGCGGGCGATGTCGTGCGGTGAAGAGCTACACCGAACAACTCTGGCTGGTGATCGTCGAGCCTGTAACAAATCGGTGCACTCGATCCTCCATACTAGCTACCAGCGAGGACGTCTGGGCCAATGAGTCGAACTCCACATTGTACTCGAGCTATGCGCGGATTACGTCGTAACACCAAAAATCTGCGCCCGAGCCCTCGCCATGCCAGAGGCAAGAAATGTGCAAGAAAGGCCTGCGAGAACTCGTCCCATAAAGCCGGAAGTGCATGCTCTCCGGGACAGCTCCGCGAATCAAACCCGATCATTGCGGTATCACGCGGTGATGCGAACCTAGGACCACCGACTCGGCCTCCGATGCCTTGATCACTCTCATGATCCATGGCGTCGGATGAACTCTGCGGATCATCCTCGGGCCTCGACCCGTAAAACTCTGGCGGCTTCTGACTCGAGAAAATCCGTAGCCTCGAACTTCTCGATCCAGGGTGAACCGCTGGTGCTCTTTGGGCGCTGCGTCCGACTATCCTCACGGCCTGACCACGGCGTGGCCCGGGCCAGCTCGCGTAACTCATCTCCTGCTCCGGGTGCGGGATGAGGCTCAGTCTTGTGGTCTCTGCATTGCTCTACTCGCGGCTCCTCTGCGCCTTGCCGCCACGAGCGGGTTGCCTTACGCGGAGGCATAGCGGTAAAGCGAAGTATGTCGGAGGGTCGATCTTATCACATAGCTCTAAGGCACGATCTCGGAATGAGAAGAATGAAACCAATCCTAAATGTCCTGCGACCTCACGATTATAGATGTGGTGCACAACACATCGATAATCAAGACTCTACTGACACGGTGCGCAGACACTTTCAGAGGACTAGCGCTCACGATACCACTTTTGTCACGACCGATCCGGGCGTGGTGGTGCTACCGGGCACTAGTGATACTACATCGAGAGAAAACCAGCGGAAATAAAAACTTAAACATGAACATGAGACAAGATAATAAAGCAGGCCAACCAAGCGGTTACGCTTCCAATAAAATATATATAAACAACTTTTTCAAAGCGAGCAGTTTAATCCTTTTACAAAACCACCTTGTGATGCTCTGGACCTCTAAGATTTACAACAACTATGGCGGACGGGGCCCGCCATACCACGAATGTACAAGAACCTCTGACTCGGGAACACGTACCAAAAGATAAGCCTCAGAAGGAGCAGACTTCGATGCGTTGAAAGGTGATCTAGGCGGGGATCGGCGACGATGTACTTACTGCTGCGGCGTGAGCGGCCGAAGGAGGTCGATCTGGCGGTACCAAGTATGTGAAGCGTAAATCTGTAAATGAAATCATAATAGTCTATATAAAGCGGGAGACATGTATGATGACCAAACTACGATGCATAACATATAACTAGTTACATCAAGTCGGGGACTCGCGCTCCAAATTATCGCTCGTGCGTGGAATTTCTTCCTCACTTGGCGGTTTATGATATGACAATACCAAGGAGTATACATGAACACGAGTCCCACTGTGTCATAAAACCGTATAGGACAAGTATAACTACGGATCCGACCGTACCAATAATATAATGCAACGAAAACACGGCCGTCACGGGGCAAGTGCGAGCCGACTCTGGATACCAAGGCGGTCACGTAGGTGGCCGGGGCAATCTGAGGTGACCACGGGGACCAAGGCCGTATCACGAGACCGTCACTCTGTGAGCAGGGCAAGTCGGTGACTCACGGGTACCAGGCCGAATCGATCGTGAGGCAGGCAAATCTGAGCCGACCACGGGGACGGCGAGCGAAGAAACCTCATGGAGAGCTAGTCCATAAAAATAACAATTCTTGCACAACCAAGCTATCACCACAAGCATAAGCAAGTTACGCAACAACAAGCATAGGCAAGTTACACAACACAAGCATAGGCAAGTTACACAACAACCACTTCAGTTACTTTCATTTTATGCCAAAGTCGGGTTTTAACCTAAAGTACTACGTCGTTAAATTCCTTTTAAAGAGATCCATTCCTTTTATAAAAGTCACCGATGTCCGTAGTATAAAAATAGAGTGACGAATATTGTTGAGTAAACAAAAATGCTTTCCTTTGTAAAAATCAAGTAACAACCTTATTTTCCAAGCGTTCAAGTTTGCCTAATTTCAAATGCTCAAGTTTCTCATTTTTAGAAAAGGTCTCGTAGTTCATAGTTTTAATCCTTTAAAACATAATTCTCCTTTAATGATTTGAGAAACATATGCCTTATATGTGAGTAGGTTATTCTTGTTTATAATCGATCTTATTAAGCGACCATGATCTAGGATATGTAATATCATTTTGTCTCATCTTAGCTTATGCGGATGGAGGTTTCTCTTGGTTTTAATATGATACATCATTATTCAATACATTTTCCTTTATTAACGCTGCGATTGGTGCGTCGATACACGTTCGATTTAGAAATCGGTAAAACATTATCCCTTTAAATAAAACCAAGTACTCATTACTCACGAATGAGGTTTCACAAACATTCACTTTAAAACAAATAAGTTAAGTCTCTTATCTTATAAGATCAAGTCTCTTAACTTCTAACATGATAAACCATTCTTAAGCCGTTATACCTAACTTCCCATAAAGCTAGTATAACTCTTTTTCAAAACACAATACTACACTTTCAAAACGATTCATAAATCTTTTGAAATACTTCAAGTTTTATTATAACGCCCCAAGCGATTATAAATCAAATCGATTATCTTTTAAAAACCACAACCCATTTTCTTACCTACATAAATTTGTTATAACCAACTTCCCATAAAGCGTTATAACACTTTATGTTTTACAACAATCAAATATAATTAACACGTATGCGTCTACCTTACTACATAGTTCACACATATCATGCTATAAGAGATAGGAAGAGGTTCACATACCTGCGACGAGTGCCGACTAATAGCAAAGCGCTCCAAGTACTTCAAACCGTGGCTACTCCTTAAGCCACGTAGATCGCACCACACGTAGTACTTGAACCTATAAGGCCACAGGCGCTTATTATCATCGTTCCATTTTCTTGAGAAAATTGGCACCTCCCATGCAGCGTTAATCTCCTCTTTACTGAGGCGGCTACCAAGCCAACCGGGGTTTGCACGCCTAACGGGCGTGTACAATTTACTCACAGAATACTACACAAGTCTCATGTCTGATACCCTATGTAATTCTGATTCGATTCTCTTATTTAAATTGGGCTTAAATCGCAAGACATTGCCGTAAGTATTGTCGAGCTTAAGTCAAAAGACATTGCCGCGGTATGTTCAATTCTATATATAGTATTCTTTAACTATATACTCCTCTGACATGTAATTTCCAATTTCAATGAAGGTCAAGAATGTTTACCTCGATAAGCCCAAAATTATCCGAGTTTATATGTCGATCTGAGCAAGGTTTAGCTCGACTCGAGTGCTCCAACCGCTCCAAACAACCCTTAAGTTCTAACCAACTTCTACTTATAACTTGACTACGGGTGAAGATTTACTTAGGGTTTCGTTTTAGCGGCGAGGAAAGTATAATGGTATTTTACAGGCTAGTATAAGTGTAACCTTGGGAATACTACAAGGTATTTGGGCGAGTATTTGGACATTATAACAATACTAGGAGAGTATTTCTATACCACTACAAGGGGTATTTATACGAGACAACTAGGCTGGGGGTACCCCAGAAACACCACAAAGGGGAGGACTCTCGGCCAAAGGCCACTAGGAGGAGGGCTTTGGGCGAGAACCACAAGAGGAGGGAGTATTTTGAGACTTAGGTAGATTGCTCAATTTTTGGATGAAGAAAGTTCATCAACTAAGGGGGTATTTATAGGTCAAGTGAAGGCCAACCATGGCGAAGATGAAGACAAGTGTGGTGCAAGTGTAGGGCTAGATTTCCACCATGTGTACCTTATCCATCTACCACACAACTTGCACAAAATATCCTACCAACTACACAAGACCCAATCGGCAAGCATTCACGCCCACCATCGATGTGAGGGTGACACGTATCACCCTCCGTTAATCCAAAATGTTTCATCTCTCGGAAAAATCCGCAAAAATTATAAATGACATAGCGAATTTTCCTACAAAAAGTAACGACCCGTTCGGGGCGTTCTTGGTGCCTTACCGGCACCCTGGTGACACAACATCAGTAATCGTGGAACATAAAGACAATACATGAAACGAATGTAAAATGACGGTGAAATAAGAAAGCGGTAACCAAAAGCGGTTACCTTCGGTATATATATAAATAGCAATTGACGATTACAACCTCTTACAAATTCTGCCACATGCGATTACTACGGACTCTAAGAAATGATACGACAATAATGGCGGGACGGGGCCCAAACCCCGAATGTAAACACTTACTGACGGGGACTATACCACCGATAAGCCTCGGAAAGCGGAGCTTCCTAAAAGTGAATGTTATCCTAAGGCGAGGATCGGCGTGTACCTTTACTGCGGCATGAGCGCAGCCCAAGGAGGTCGATGCAGCAGTATGTGGCGAATCAAAATAAATCGTAAATGAAATCATAGTAGTCTATATAAAGCAGGAGACATGTATGATAACCAACTACGATTCACAATAAATAAGCGGTATGTCAAGTCGAGGACTCACGCCAAAGTTATCACAATAAAGCCGTGCGGGGTAAGTGCGAAGGCATAGCCGACTACTAAGACCCGATTACCAAAAATACCACAAAGCGTATCCGAGGTCTTTCTAGACCGCACCACATGATCGGCGGCCTCGCCCGCAATATCAATGCGCGTCTATCCTGGAACTCTCGCGACTCGCGTAGGTCACGCGGACCCGCGTGAGGTATTCCTCGAATCGTGGTCCCGCATCGCTGAGGTATACCGCATCGGGCGGCTAACCCTCGGTATCTGCCTAGGCTCCCGACCAGCATAGTCTCAAAAGACCGCATAGTCTCAACGGATCGCATAGGGAATCCCCGCATCGGGCTAAACACCGGAATGATCAATCTCGAGCTACCGCGCTCGCATAGTCACGAGGACCGCATAGGCCGTAAAGACCGCGTGGCGGTGGCAAGCCCTCGGTATAATAAGTCAAAGGGTATGTGATACAATAGCGTTACAAGCGCTTAACGCTTAACAACGTAAGCACAACAATAATAACCCGCACATAATAATCACAAGATACTAACACACGTAGCATCCTAACATGCTTACTCATCAAATCAACAAGAAAGTATTACAAGGCTATCACAAACCAATACAATCAAGTTATTCACACAAGGTACTTTCTACTAACAAGTTCGGGTACCTATCCCCAAAGTACTTCATACATTAAATCTTTAAAAGATCGTTACTTCACAAAAATCACACAATACGTAGTATATAAAAATAGAGTGATTATCTTTTTCAAAGTAAATCAATTACTTCTCTTTGTAAAATCAAGTAGCAACATTCTTTTCCAATGTTCAAGTTTGCCTAATTTCCAATGTTCAAGTTTGCCTAATTTCCAATGTTCAAGTTTGCCTAATTTCCAATGTTCAAGTTTCTCATTTTAGAAAGGTTTCGTAGTTCATAGTCTTATTCATTTAAGAATATAATTCTCCTTTAAACAATCGAAACCTAAGCCTTATATGTGAGTAGGATATTCTTGTTTATAACAATCTTATTACTGCAGTGATCTAGGAAATATCATTTTGTCTCATCTTAGCTTCTGCAGATGGAAGTTTCTCTGGTTTTAATAATACTTAATTAGTCAAAACATTTCCTTTTAACGCCGCAGCGATGGTTTGTCGATACACATTCGATTCGAAATCAAGAAAACATTCTTAAGCCGTTATACCTAACTTCCCATAAAGCTAGTATAACTCTTAAGTTTTCAAAACCAAGTATTACTTCTTCTTTCAAAATGATTCAAAATCTTTTGAAATACTTCAAGTTCTTTATTAATACATAACAAGCCGCTTATAGTTCAAATCGATTACCTTTTAAAAACCACATGTATTTTCTTACCAACATAAAGTCGTTATAACCAACTTCCATAAAGCCGTTATAACACTTTATGTTTTACACCAATCAAATACATTTAGCACTTTGACGTCTACCGTACTACATAGTTCACACATATCATGCTAGAAGAGATAGGAAGAGGTTCACATACCTCGCGACAGTATCGACTAATAGCAAAATGCTCAAGTACCTCAAACCGTCGGCTACTCCTTGGCTGGTAGATCGCGCCACACGTAGTACTTCAACCTATAAGGCCACAAGGCGCTTTATTAACATTTAGGTCTAGCAGTAGAACATTCTCAGAAAATTCTAGAAGACTCCCCCATCGCATGGCGTAAATCTCCTCCCTTATCGAGGCTATCAAGCCAACCAGGGGGGGTTATACATCTAACCCTAACGGGTACAATTCTACTCCACGGTACTGCTACACAAGTCTACTGTAATACAGTCCTATGTAAATACAGTTCAGTACTCTTCTTTCGAAAAGGTTTCTTATTATTCAGGCTTAAGTCAAAAGACATTGCCGATAACAACGTTCAGTTCTATATATAGTATACTTCAACTATATAGTCTAACAATCATGTAATTTCCAATTACAATAGAGGGACAAAATATTTACCTCGATAAGCCCATAATTATCCGAGTATAAAGTCGATCTGGGCAATCGTTTAGCTCAACTCGTGCGCTCCAACCCGCTCCAAACTACCCTTAGAAGTTCTAACCAACTTCTACATACTACTCCAACTAACCATGGAGATTTTCCTTAGGGTTTCGGTTGGTATTGTAAGTATAATAGTATTTACAGGCTTTTCGTATAGGTATAACCTTAGAATACAACAAGGTATATGGCTAAGGTAATTTGGGCATTATAACAATACTTTTGAGAGTATTTCTACCAAGAGGGGGGGTATTATACGAAAACAACTAGGCTAGGGGGGTACCACGGCTAGCACCCAGGAGGGGGTGTATACCCTCGGCCTACCCCATCAGTGGGGAACTCTCGGCCAAGGGGAGGAAGGCTTTGGGCGAGAACCACAAGAAGGGAGAGGAGGGATTTTAACACTTAGAAGATTTTAGGATGAAGAAAGTCTTCAACATAGAGTGGTATTTATAGGCCAACCAATGGCCATCCAATGGCCAAGATCTTGCCAAGTGCAAGGCAAGTGTAGGGCCAAGATCTTGGCAAGTGCGCCTGAACCAACTAACACCCAAATATCCTAGCAACTTAAGCCATTCCAATCGCCACAATAACGCCTCACATCCATCAATTGGAGGGTGACAAGTGTCGCCTCCCGCTGGTCCAAAATGTTTCGCCTCTCGGAAAAATCCGCAAAAATAAAATATGGCATAGCGGAAATTCCCTACGAAATGTGAAAACGCTTTAGCTAAAACGACTCTAACCGGGTGTTGTGCACAAAATTAAATCGGCCAAGCCTACTTGAAGTTCGAAATTTCCTACGTACGTCCCTGCGTACATACTCTGGAAATACGGGGTATAACATTCTCCCCTCCTTAGAAACATTCGTCCCGAATGTTCCTTCTAAGTCTTAAAACAAACGCGCGGTATAGTCCTCACCGCTATACTTACGAAAACAATCACGCCACGCGTACGGAACCAACTTGCGCAAAAAAAATACTTACCTCCAAGTCCACGAGGACACACCTCTAACATCACAAACGCTCCCATCCAAGGGTCTAAAATATAATTCCTTCGTACTTTCTCCATACAAAAGAAATGATCACATCTACGCTCGCCATACACGCTCGCTTCTTCCCTTACGTGTCGCACTTTCTCGTACACTCGAATTCTTACCACATGATACCACTTTTGTCACTTTGCCCGAGGCATAAACCTTCTCAGGCAACCCAACAAATGGTACCGGACTGCATGCGATCACTGCGGCTATCGTACACCCAAACTTCGATCTCGCTTGGTTTAGAAACTCGGGGTTACTATCTCTAACGGGGTCATCATTAACTGGGAACACTCTGGATGGATTTCCGATACTTCCCGATCATAACAATACGAAAGACCGGACGTACTGCCTCCTAAGTCGGACGGCAAGAACTAACATATAGGCAACCTGGCCTATTCTTCACATGAACTCAAAAAAGGGCCCAAAGTAACTCGGGCTAAGTTCCCTCTGTTTTTCCAAAACTCGTCACCCCCTATCCGGGGTGGTACCTTCAAGAAGACCGACCGTCAACCTGAACTCTAAGCGTCGTCGCCGATCATCCGCACGATTTCCCCTGAGCTGCCAGAACTTCTTCTAGACAAGCTTCTCACTATCCACGGTCTGCTGGAACAAGCCTGAACCAATGCGTCAACCTCGCCAACATCGAACCAATCGACCGGCAACTTACACTTCCGCCCTTACAAGGCTTCATAAGGCGACATCCGAACACTGAAATGGTAGCTTAAACGCTCCCTCTACAGGAGACAACAATCCCCACAACTACCCCTGAAATCCACACACTGGCCCGAGGGTGAATGCGATTCTGAGACTCACCTGAGTTCTTAACCTTGCTCGTAAAACTTCCGAAACAAAACAGCGTAACACGGCTCCACTGCTCGCTATAAGGTGAAGGTAGGCACCGTGCAGCCTTACAACCTTTCTGATAACTCAACACAGCCGAGTAAACGGTCCTGACCGAAAAACACGATGGGCTGCCCCCATCGGCCCGACCACTGGTCGAACGCATCCACGAACTCGTACGCTGGTTAACTAAACTTGGGCCTAACACCCTCGTGATCCCACCACCCGGCGGGAGCACCACAAACTGACCCCACCAACAAACAGGTTGCGGGTTGACCCGCAATGCGGCCTCAACCCGACCCTAACGCGCGCATGATACTAGCTCCCGAAGGAAAACTCTCACTAATCACGTTACGAAAACCTAGCGGTCTTCTTAGCTCAACTACCTCTTTCATTTCACACTACTCGTGGACTTATCCCACAAACATAGCTCACGCGTGCACTATGCACTCCTATAAGGATCAAACATAACACTACACCTTTACGAGATGGCCTTACCTCTGCAAGGTCTCTACGTATAAAGCTCTAAGGCTCACACTTTCTCTATCCCTCAACATCTTACTCGGTTAAACAACCATGATCTAATCAAAACTAACACACTGCTATCAGAACATAGCACTTAAGGTATACTCACCTGATCACATAAACAAAACTCTAGAGGGTTAAAGATATACCTGTAACTACTGTTTCACTCCCCTTAATCGTTCTAATCCAACTCGCCTGTAGGCGCGTGAGGAGATGACAAACTACCCACCGATCCTGAAGGCTAAGTCCTCCTTACTAGGACACTCTTTCGACATTAGACCCTGACGGTCATAGGTACAACAAGTACCAACTAAAAGACGACATTCCCCGGGATGGCGTGCATCGTGGAACCGGAAGCCCGGGAGGTCTGGCCAACTCCTGCACCCCCCGAACGGCCAGAAAGTCGTGGAAGACCACTCGGCCCTGCTGGATGGGCATAATCCAATCTGCTGGTGAGGGGACTCGCCTCGAAAGTTCCCAAAGGACTCCGCTCGGCCTCTTACATTGTCGCCGTTAACCCGTCGATCTCTACGTTTCTCGGCCTGCTGCGCATAAGCCCGTACACAGGCCATGCTCAAGCCTAACTGAAGGATTACCCCTTGCACAACCTTCTCTTTTAGATAGTCCTCAAGACTCGCGGTACATCGGTATACTCTCTGGTAGCCAAATCTATAGCTAGTAACAAGGTCGCCTCTTTGCAATCTATATTCACCGTTCCGATCGTGGGCGAAGATTCAAATATCATGGCGCAGTAGGAGCGCGCGTCGTGCTAAACTTTACTGGGGCTAGTGATGTCGCCGAAATCCCCAAATGAAGCACCTAACTCAGGTGATGATTGGGCCTATGCCCTCGTAACCCTCTGGACTCTACTCGCAGCTCCGCGCCTTGCCCTCACGGGCGGGTTGCCTGCGCGGAGGCATAGCGGTAAGGGAAAGAAATACGTTTAGAGGTCCAACTTACAACACACTCTAAGGCACGATCTCGAGTGAGAAGAATAGAAACCAATCCTAAATACCATTATAGCCTCACGATTATTGGTGTGGTGCACACACCGATAATCAAGACTTCATGGATACGGTGCATAGACACTTTCCGAGGATTAATCGCTCGATACCACTTTTGTAACGACCCGTTCGGGGCAGTTCGTGCCTTACCGGGCACCCTAGTGACACAACATCAGTAATCGGAACATAAAGACAATACATGAAACCAATGTAAAATGACGGTGAAATAAGAAGGCGGACTAACCAGCGGTTACCTTGGTATATATATAAATAGCAATTCGACGATTTACAACCCTCTTACAAATTACGCCACAGCGATTACTGCTGACCTCTAAGAAATGATACGACAATAATGGCGGGACAGGGCCGCCAACCCCGAATGTAAACACTTACTACGGCGGGGACTATACCACCGATAAGCCTCGGAGAAACGGAGCTTCCCAAAAGCTGAATCATATCCTAAGGCGAGGATCAACGGCGGTGTACCTTTACTGCGGCATGAACGCAGCCCCGAAGGTCGATAACAGTGCAGAGTATGTGGCGAAAATAAATCACGTAAATGAAATCATAGTAGTCTATATAAAGCAGGAGACATGTATGATAACCAAACTACAGTTCACAATAAATAAGCAGTCATGTCAAGTCAGGGACTCACGCCCTCAAAGTTATCACAATAAAACCGTACGGGGTAAGTACGAAGGCATAGCCGACTACTAAGACCCACAGTACCAAAAATACCACAAACTGTATCCCGAGGTCTTTCTAGACCGCACCACATGATCGGCGGCCTCGCCCGCAATATCAATGTGCGCGTCTATCCCTGGAACTCTCGCAGCTCCGCATAGGTCACACACGGACCCGCATGAGGTATTCCTCGAATCATGGTCCCAGACCGCCTGAGGTATACCCCGCATCGAAGGCAGCTAACCCTCGGTATCTGCCTAGGCTCCCGCAACCCGCATAGTCTCAAAAGACCGCATAGTCTCAACAGACCGCATAGGGAATCCCCCGCATCAGGCTAAACACCCGGAATGATCAATCCTGGAGCTACCGCACTCCGCATAGTCACGAGGACCGCATAGGCCGTAAAGACCCGCATCAAGGGTGGCAAGCCCTCGGTATAATAAGTCAAAGGGGTATGTGATACAATAACCGTTACAACGGGCTTAACGTTTAACAACGTAAGCACAACAATAATAACCCCCTTACATAATAATCACAAGATACTAACACACGTAGCATCCTAACATGCTTACTCATCAAATCAACAAGAAAGTATTACAAGGCTATCACAAACCAATACAATCAAGTTATTCACACAAGGTACTTTCTACTAACAAGTTCGGGTACCTATCCCCAAAGTACTTCATACATTAAATCTTTAAAAGATACGTTACTTCACAAAAATCACACAATACCCGTAGTATATAAAAATAGAGTGATTATCTTTTTCAAAGTAAATCAATTACTTCTCTTTGTAAAATCAAGTAGCAACATTCTTTTCCAATGTTCAAGTTTGCCTAATTTCCAATGTTCAAGTTTGCCTAATTTCCAATGTTCAAGTTTGCCTAATTTCCAATGTTCAAGTTTCTCATTTTAGAAAGGTTTCGTAGTTCATAGTCTTATTCATTTAAGAATATAATTCTCCTTTAAACAATCTGAGAAACCTAAGCCTTATATGTGAGTAGGATATTCTTGTTTATAACAATCTTATTACAGCAGCCGTGATCTAGGAAATATCATTTTGTCTCATCTTAGCTTCTATGCAGATGGAAGTTTCTACTGGTTTTAATAATACTTAATTAGTCAAAACATTTCCTTTTATTAACGCTGCAGTGGTTTGTCGATACACATTCTGATTTCCGAAATCAGTAAAACATTCTTAAGCCGTTATACCTAACTTCCCATAAAGCTAGTATAACTCTTAAGTTTTCAAAAACCAAGTATTACTTCTTCTTTCAAAATGATTCAAAAATCTTTTGAAATACTTCAAGTTCTTTATTAATACATAACAAGCCAGTTATAGTTCAAATCAGTTACCTTTTAAAAACCACATGTATTTTCTTACCAACATAAAGCTGTTATAACCAACTTCCATAAAGCCGTTATAACACTTTATGTTTTACACCAATCAAATACATTTAGCACCTGTACGTCTACCGTACTACATAGTTCACACATATCATGCTAGAAGAGATAGGAAGAGGTTCACATACCTCGCGGCGAGTATCGACTAATAGCAAAATGCTCCAAGTACCTCAAACCGTCGGCTACTCCTTAGCCCGGTAGATCGCGCCACACGTAGTACTTCAACCTATAAGGCCACAAGGCGCTTATTAACATTTAGGTCTAACCGTAGAACATTCTACAGAAAATTAGCAAGACCTCCCCACCCCGCAGCGTAAATCTCCTCTATCGAGGCTACTGCCAAGCCAACCAGGGGGGGTTATACATCTAACCCTAACGGGTACAATTCTACTCCACGGTACTGCTACACAAGTCTACTGTAATACAGTCCTATGTAAATACAGTTCAGTACTCTTCTTTCGAAAAGGTTTCTTATTATTCAGGCTTAAGTCAAAAGACATTGCGACAACAACGTTCGCTTCTATATATACGATACTTCAACTATATAGTCTAACAATCATGTAATTTCCAATTACAATAGAGGACAAGATATTTACCTCGATAAGCCCATAATTATCCGAGTATAAAGTCGATCCCGGCAATCGTTTAGCTCGACTCCGTGCGCTCCAACCCGCTCCAAACTACCCTTAGAAGTTCTAACCAACTTCTACATACTACTCCAACTAACCATGGAGATTTTCCTTAGGGTTTCGGTTGGTGACTGACGGTAAGTATAATAGTATTTCTGGGCTTTTCGTATAGGTATAACCTTAGAATACAACAAGGTATATGGCTAAGGTAATTTGGGCATTATAACAATACTTTTGAGAGTATTTCTACCAAGAGGGGGGTATTATACGAAAACAACTAGGCTAGGGGGGGGGGGGTGTATACCCCTCGGCCTACCCCACTAGGGGGGGGAACTCTCGGCCAAGGGGGAGGGGGAAGGCTTTTGGACGAGAACCACAAGAAGGGAGAGGGAGGGATTTTAACACTTAGAAGATTTTAGGATGAAGAAAGTCTTCAACATAGAGTGGTATTTATAGGCCAACCAATGGCCAACCAATGGCCAAGATCATGCCAAGTGCAAGGCAAGTGTAGGGCCAAGATCTTGCCAAGTGCCCCTTAACCAACTAACACACAAATATCCTACCAACTAAAGCCATTCCAATCGGCCACAATAACGCCTCACATCCATCAATTGGAGGGTGACAAGTGTCGCCCTCCCGTTGGTCCAAAATGTTTCGTCTCTCGGAAAAATCCGCAAAAATAAAATATGGCATAGCCGGAAATTCCCCTACTAAAGCTGTGAAAACGTTTCGCCTAAAAACGACTCTAACCGGGTGTTGTGCACAAAATTAAATCGGCCAAGCCTACTTGAAGTTCGAAATTTCCTACGTACGTCCCTGCGTACATACTCTGGAAATACGGGGTATAACAAAAGCTGTGAAAACGTTTCGTCGAAAAACGACTCCTAACGGTAGTTGTGTACAAATTTCGAATCTATGCCTACTTTAAGGCTCAAATTGTATACGTACGCCCTCACGTACATACTCTGGACATACGGTATAACACTAGATCGCCAGGTGAGGAAGAAGTTCCACGGGCATGAGGATGACTTTGAGGCGTGAGTCCACGACTTGACATAATCGCTTTTATGTTGTGAATCGTAGTTTGGTTATCATACATGTCTCTGCTTTATATAGACTATTATGATTTCATTTACGATATTTTTACGGTTTCACATACTTGGTACTTGTTATCGACCTCCTTGGCTGCGTTCATGCCGCAGTAGAAGTACATTTGCCGATCCCCGTTTAGGATCTCATTTCACGTCTTGGGAAGCTCCGTCTTTCGGAGGCTTATCTTTGGTATGTTACCCCGAGTGCAGAGGTCCTTGTACATTCGGGGTATGGCGGGGCCATCCGTCGTAGTTGTTGTATAAATCTTAAGTCCATGCTTTGTTGTGGGCAAGGTTGTAAGGATTATGCTCGTTCAAATGTTTATATATATATATGTTGAAGGTAACGCTTTGGTTGGCCTATTTTCTTTCATCTTAATCCATGTCTATTTACATGTTTAAGTTTTATTTCCGCTGGTTTTCTCGATGTTGTATCACTAGGGTGCCCGGGTAGGCACGATCCACGGGCAGGTTGGTCGTGACAAAGTGGAATCAGAGCGCTTAGTCTCGGAAAGTGTCTATGCATCGTGTCTAGTAGAGTCTTGATTATCGGTGTGTTGTGCACTACATCTATAATCGAGGCTATAGGACATTTAGGATTGGTTTCCATTCTTCTCATTCGAGATCGTGCCTTAGAAATGTGTGATAAGTTGGACCCTCGACGTATTCCTTTCCTTTACGATTATGCCTCGCGTAAAACCTGAGCCCGATGGGCAAGGCGATCGAGTCTGTTAGTGAGATCTGAGAGGAGTGCGAGGCGCGAGCGTCGATGAGACGATGCTTCCTGACAGCGGGTTCAGCAGCGCGCCAACACCAGAGTTTAGAGCGCAGCGATGGCTGCCGAGAATCTGATACACGAGCCTCAGTCCACGGCTGAGCAGATGAGATGGGTACAAGAGATGGCGATTCACGCGGTCGTGGCGAGATATGAGGATAAATTTGACGCAGCGATTCGATCCCGATAGCACCCGTAGTTCACCCCGAGCGCATTTGAGACTACGGGATTTTCCGAGTGTAACGCGAGTTTTATGGGTCGAGGCACGAGGATGATCCGCAGGAGTTCATCCGGCGATTCTGACCGGTCATGAGAGTGATCAAGGCATCGGATACCGAGTCGGTGGTCCTAGGTTCGCATCGTTGCGTGATACCGCAATGATCGTGGTTTGATCGTGAGCTGTCCCGGGAGAGAATGCACTTCCGGTATATGGGACGAGTTCTCAAAGGCATTTCTTGCACACTTCTTGCCTCGCGATGAGAGGGCTCGGTAACGATTTTTGACGTTAGGCGGGGACGGGCGACGGTTAAGAAGTACAATGTGAGTTCGACTCGTTAGCTCGGTATGTCCCGTAGTAGGCGATATGGAGGGCGAGTACACCGCTACGCCAGGGCTAGATGATTACTTGGCGAGGCTTATGCGGGTGTAGCTCTTGGTAGGGCATGGACATTGCCGCATGCAAGCTCACGCACTAGGATGTGAGGCACGGAGAGGTCGACGAAATGACCGAGATCGGCAGAAGAGGGCGGGACGCGAGGTCCTTGGTAACTTTCGAGGCGGACCGCCTCGGCGAGTTAGTTATGTACCTCCGCCCGATGCAGTGGTCCTCCGCGCCTTGGGGCGTTCGGTATTCGAGGCTGGTCGAGCTCGTGGCTTCGTTCGCAGTATACGTGAGTGCTAGCCAGCAGGATTCATGTCCCCCTCAGTGTGCACGATGTGGCAAACATCATCCCGGGGAATGTCGTCTTTTGCGGTGCTTGTTTCACTGCGGCCGTCGTGGCCATGTGACGAGATCGTGCTTATAGGAGAATGCCGGCGAAGTGCGGCTGCGGATCGATGGCGTGTTCATCGCCTTCTGACTACGCCTGCAGGTGTGCCTATGATTAGAATGGAGCGGTAGGTTCAGGTATATCCCTAACCCTCTAGAGTTTTGCATGCTTGATATGATGATCTTATTGTTGTGTGCTATGTACGGATAGCGTTGTGTTATATTGTGAGTTAGAAAACATGGTTAGTTGGAAGAGTAAGTATGGGGGCATGGAAGGTGTGAACCTTAGATTATTTCACGATTGAGACCTTACAGATAAGGTCGTCTTGAGTAAAAGATTCATTTTATGTTTGACTTTTATCAGAGTGCGTAGTATACGTGGGATATATTTGTGTGATAAGTCCATGGGTAGTGTGAAATGGAAGTGGTAGCTTTCATGATGTGAGTTAGTAAGAATTGTTCCGTATCGGGGAGCAAGGGTTTAGCGCGATTGTGGGTCGGGTTGAGGACGTGTTGCGGGTCAACCGTAGTCTTGACATAAGGTGGGTCGGTTGGGTGGTCCGCCAGATGGTAGGGTCACGAGGTGCTAGGCCCAAGTTTAGATGACCATCGTATGAGTTCGTGGATATGTTCGACCAAAATCAGTTCGTGAAGGCCGAGAATGGCCCTAGAAGAAATCGAGGTTAGTAAGATGACCAAGTTTGGAGGTAGTGACTCCAAGGGTTGGAAATGAGCGTTGATGAAGTGTGGTACATATACTGTAAGAGTTCAAGTGTTCGAGAAGAGTCTGACGAGTAAGGGTAGAGGCGAGCATGTATTGCGAGCATAGATATGATCATTTCTTGTGAAGGAGAAGGTCACGAAGGATGTATATTTTAGACCTCGGGGATCGCATGCGATCCGATACTATTTGTTGGGTCGCCGGTGACACTAGAACCTCGCGCAAAGTGACAAAAGTTTGTGATGTTAGAGGTGTTTCTCGTGGACTTGGATGTAAGTATTTGCGCGGGTGTTTCGTGGCGGTGTGGCAGATTGTTCTCGTAAGTATAGTAGTGAAGACTATCTTGGCGCATGTTTGTTTTGAGGCTTAGAAGGAACATTCGGACGAATGTTTCTAAGGAGGAGAATGTTATACCCGTATTTCGTGGTATATGCGTGAGGCGCACGTATATAAATTTGAGCCTTAAAGATTAGGCAAGAATGAAATTTTGTGCACAAGCACAGAAAGGAGTCGTTTTTAAACGAACGTTTCCTGACTTTCGTAGGGAAAATTAGGCTATGTCATTAATAATTTTTAAGGATTTTTCCGAGAGACGAAACATTTTGGACCAGCGGGAGGGTGACGTGTCACCTCACATTGGAAAAGTGGACGGCCAAAGGGAAAAGTTGGCACGTTTTTGTGCAAAAATTATGGTCAAGGGTTAGGTAGGATATTTTGTGTAGTTGATGAGCAAGTGGGACCCACAAACACATGGCTTCATCTTGACTTACACTTGCCTTACACTTGGATAGATCTTGGCCATTGGTTGGTCATTTCTTGACCTATAAATACCCTCTAAGTTGATGAACTTATTCATCCAAAAATTGTCGCAGTCTTGAAAAATCCCTCCCTCTCCCTCTTGTTGTTTCGTCCACCACACCCCTCCCTTTGAGGCTCTAGCCGAGAGCAACCTCTAGCCTAGTTGTGCTAGTCGAAATACTACCCCCTTAGTAGAAATGTATTCTACAAGTATTGTTATAATGCCCAAAATACTTTAGCCAAATACCTTGTAGTACTTTCCAAAGTACCCTTTTATCTGGCTTGGAAAATACTATTATACTTTCCTTTAGCCACTAAACGAAACCCTAAGGAAAACCTTCATAGTCGGTTGAAGTGTTTAGTAGAAGTGCGTAGAACTTCAGGGTTGTTGGAGCGGTTGGAGCACTCGGAGTAGAGCTAAACGTTGCTCGGGAGCGACTTTTACTTGGATAATTTTGGGCTCATCGAGGTAAATACTATCGTCTTCTAGTGTAATTGGAAATTACATCTGTAGTAGTATAGTAATGAATATAAGATTCATAGAAGAGAATTGAGCGTAATAGAAGGATATTACAGAAAAGACTGAATCGAGATCACTTGAGAAGAATATAAGTAGAAGTTCAACTGCATTTACATAGGACCGTATATCTGATGGTCGATAACCTTTATTGGTTGAATGTTACGCAGTAGCATGGGCTACTTAGAAGGTGGACCAGGCTAGGGTTATAAGCGTGGGCGTTTTGCTTATAGTCGATAAATCGTCACGAGGTATGTGATTCTTCCTATACTCTTGAGCATGATATTTTAAAGGAAGATATATATAGTACGGCAATGTCTTTGACTTAAGCTGAATAATATATAGTACGGTAGGCGTGCGTGTGCTAATTGAGCGTGGTTATGCAGCAATGTCTTTTGACTTAAGCTTTGAATAATAAGAATTTTGAAGCATTTCAAAATTGTTAAGAAACCATTTTTGAAGAAGAGTAACACTTGGTTTTAAAGGTTTTAAAAAGAGTTATACTAGCTTTATGGGAGTTAGGTATAACGTCTTAAGAGAGGTAAAGAAGATGGTTTATCGATTTTAGAAGTTAAGAGACTTGATCTTATAAGATAAGAGACTTAACTTAAATGAATTAATATGGATTTTTGTGAAACCTCATTCGTGAGTAATGAGTACTTGGTTTTTAAAAGGAATAATGTTTCTTGATTTGGAAATCGTAATGTGTATCGATAAACCAACTGCGGCGTTAATAAAGGAAAATGTATTGAATAATTAAGTATTATTAAAACGGTAGAAACCTCCATCTGCATAGAAGCTAAGATGAGACAAAATGATATTACATTTTCTAGATCATGGTCGCTAATAAGATTGATTATGAACAAGATTAACCTACTCACCTATGGCATATGTTATTCTATTGTTTTAAAAGAGATTAAGACATTGAACTATGAAACTTTTCTAAAAAGAGACTTGCGTAATTGAAATTAGGCAAACTGGAACTTTTAGGGAAAAGAAAGACATTGTGTTGTCTTAAAATGGTTTAAAACATAAAGTGTTATAACAGCTTTATGGGAAGTTGGTTATAACGACTTTATGAAAACAAAGAAGGGTTTTATCATTTGTTTTAATGTGGTAACTTGACTTTTAAAGAGAAGTATTTTGGTCCAAAAGGAAGGCATGGTATTGCCTTAATTTGGTCTTAAAAGGAAAGTATGAAAGTTGTTTTGGTTTACTTAAAAGATATAAGTCACACATTTTTATATACTACGGTATCGGGTGACTTTTAGAAAAGGAATGAATCTCTTAAAGGAATTTAACGTACGTAGTACTTTAGGGTTAAAATCCGGACTTTGACATAAAATGAAAGTACCTTGAGTTGTGTATAACTTGCCTATGCTTGTTGTTATGAAACTTGATCATGTTACGTGTGATAGCCTTGTTGTGCAAGTACTATGTTCTACTCGACTACCGGTTCATGGGATGAACCGGGAATGTATTTCACTCGACTACCGGTTCATCCGGGAATATATTTCACTCGACTCAGGTTCATCCGGAATGTATTTCACTCGACCACGGTTCATCCGGAATGTATTTCACTCGACTAGGTTCATCAGAATGTATTCCTTTCGACACGGCTCATCAGAATGTATTTCACTCGACCAGGCTCATCCGAATGTATTTCACTCGATCAGGTTCATCCGAATATATTTCACTCGACTCTGGGCTCATCAGTGAATGTATTTCACTCGACTCACGGTTCATAGGATGAACAGAATGTATCCCACGTTTCTATCGGGTCCATGAGATGGGCGAGACATGTTATCGTATCACACGAGTTGTACCTAGGCCGGCGGTGAGGAAGAAGTTCCACGGGCATGAGGATGACTTTGAGGCGTGAGTCACGACTTGACATAATCGCTTTTATGTTGTGATCGTAGTTTGGTTATCATACATGTCTCGCTTTATATAGACTATTATGATTTCATTTCTGATATTTTTACGGTTTCACATACTTGGTACTTGTTGTCGACCTCCCCGAGGCTGCGTTCATCTACGCGGTAGAAGTACACATTTGCCGATCCGCGTTAGGATCTCATTTCAGCGTCTTGGAAGCTCCGTCCTTGAGGCTTATCTTTGGTATGTTACCACAGTCTGTAGGTCCTTGTACATTCGGTATGGCGGGGCCCCGTCCGTCGTAGTTGTTGTATAAATCTTAAGTGCAGCCTTTGTTGTAGGCGGGGTTGTAAGGATTATGCTTGCTCAAATGTTTATATATATATGTTGAAAGGCAACCGTTTTGGTTGGCCTATTTTCTTTCATCTTAATCCATGTCTATTTACATGTTTAAGTTTTATTTCCGCTGGTTTTCTCTGATGTTGTATCACTAGGGTGCCCGAGGTAAGGCACCAGTCACGGGCCCGGGTTCGGGTCGTGACAAGTTATAATCGATTGCGACTTGATATCATGTTATGCTAACAACTTGGATTGAAATGGAAATTGGATAAGAATTGGTGTTATTGTACTCAATGTGGCCGAATTAGACTAGTAGTTTGTATTAGTTTGATATCTTTTGTGGGGCGGAATTTTACACGTCTAGTAGGCGTGTAATCCCCTATTGTTAATTGCTTTGATTGGGCCTTAAATGTGGCGTGTTTGGTTATTGAATTCGGCCTTGAAAAAGGTGGCAAAGTTTGTATAAACAAAGGAGGTGCTGTCCGATTTTCCGTAAAATTTAGTGACTTTACACTTATAATATTCTACGTTTGAAGTAAGATGTTAATAGACATATTGTGGACATTATAGGTTGACATACTACGGGCGGGATATTGTACTTAGCAAGTGGATTGACCCGAAGAGGTATGTAGAACTTTCCTATCTTTTGAGCATGACTAGTTGCACGTATATAGTGCAGAGACGTCTGAGACCTTGATATCCTTTACTAGTTTTATGAATAGCCAAGTTGGGTGAGTTAGGAGATTAACTCACTTCTTTAAAAGTATTAAGGATGTCCTAAGTTTTTAAAGTAAAGGGACTTGAAGAGTTTTAAAGTATATGATATTTGTTTCGTTTTAAACGTGTAAGTCCCTTGGATATGAAATTATAATTGGCTAAGGTATAAAGTTAATATAACGACTTTATGGGAAGTTGGTTATATTAGCTTTATGGAAAGATAAATAAGGATAAATGACTTGATTTAATGAAAGGCAATTTGATTTTAAGGCATCAATTGCCTAAGGTTTTAAAAAGAAAAGAAGTCACTTGATTTAGAAGCCTAAGTATATTTCTAAAGGTATTGTGACTTGTCTTGAAAAGTAATCGTGACTTGATGCTACGTTTATTAGTATCTTGGAAGTTTTATAATGAAAAGAGTCATCTTTTTAGAAAGAATAGAAGTACGTAGTACTTTGGGTTAAATTCCCGGATTTTTATAAAAGACATGCTAGTGCCTTAAGTAAACTAAAATGAGAGTGTATATGAATAAGGCTAATAAGAAGTTAGGTGGATTTCTTAACTTGCTTATTTATTATATAATAAGCCGGTAGTGCTTATGTTATGTATGATAAGCCGGTAGGGCTTATGTTATGTATGATGACCGGTTGAGATAGGGTAAGAGTATAAATTAGGGGTAAACCCCCAAGACGTTATACCACATTCTCCAGGGTAAGAGTATAAATGAGGGGTAAATCCCCAAGACGTTATACCACCTGCTTCAGGGTAAGAGTATAAATGAGGGGTGAACCCCCAAGACGTTATACCACCTGTTTCCGTGGATTGGCTACCCATGATGCGAAGAATACCTCATGCGAGTCCTTATGGGCTTATGCGGGTGAAATAGTCCCACGCGGTAGTCTGACTGTCACGAGGAATACCTCAATGCGGGTCCACACGACCTACGCGGGTGAAATAGTCCCGAGTAGGATTGCTTAATGATCCGCGGGCGGATGGTCCCGCTTTGATCGTGAGCTTCCTATTTTTATGTTAGACGTATACTCTTAGTTACTCTCATTGTTAGTAAGGCCTTTGTAATCGTAATTTTATTATCATACATGCCTCCGCTTTGTTTTAAACTTATGATGTAATTACGATATTTTCCGTTTACATACTTAGTACATATTGTGTCGACCCCCTTCTCGGGCTGCGTTCATGACGGTAGGGTAACAGGTGGTGGATCCTCATTCTTAGGATCACTTATCAGACGTCAGAAGCTCCATTTCTCCGGAGGCTTGTCTTTTTGGTACAATCATTCCCTGATGTTGTAGATTTATGTACATTCAGGGGTATGGCGGGGCCCTGTCCCGCCACAGTTGTTATTCCTAGAGGTCTGTAGTCACATGTTGTGGTTTGGGGCTGTAAGAACCGAGTTGTACACTTTTGATTTTGATTATGCATATTTTATGGAAGGCGGCCTTATCGGCTAGCCTGTGATGTTATTGTCTAAACATGTTGTATGTTGTGTATGTTCCGCTGCTATTCTCTGATGTATACCTAAACGGGGTGTCCAGGTAGGGCACCAGTCGCGGCCCCGGGGTCGGGTCGTGACAAATGGCAATTGAAAGTCCTAAGGAATAAGGGTGAAAAAGGTATCATATTGTACCCTTAATGTTGGTTAATAATGGATTGTTTTATGGACTGTTTTGTATAGATTGTCGGGCAGAATTTTTACACGTCCAGTTAGGCGTGTAATCCCCTTTGGTTAACTGTTGGTTGCGCCTTAAATGTGGCTTGTTGATTGATGAATACGGGCCTTGAAAAAGGTAGAAAAGTACGTAGAAACAAAGGAAGTGCTGCCCAAATTTCCGTAGAATTAGAGGGTGGTATAAGTATTATATTAGTAAGTATGATATTGATAGAAGTTGTTACACCCCGGAAATTCCAGGATATGTTTATAAGAACGTACGTAAGAACTCAAAAATGTTAAGATTTGAGACGAGTAAAAATTTATCGGAATTATGGAATTGTCGGGAAATGAAATATTGCGACGAACGGGAGGGCGACACGTGTCACCCCCCTTACTTGGTCTTGGACGAAAAATACATGGATAGGATGGTCATTTGACCATAATTTAAATGACCAAGTCTTGCAAAGACTAATAGCTTGATATTGTTGATTTAGTCAAGGCCACTTGGCTAGGATCCATGTGAAACTCATCTAGGCCACCCAATTGTTCTAATCTTGACCCTCCATTATGTTATATATGTATACTAGTAGCAAGACTAGTTCCCACACTTAGAAAATTTTCAAGAAACTTGTTCTTGCTCACTTGAAGGCTCACGGCAATGGTGGGTTTCCAAGAGGAAAATTCTCAATTGTTGTCCAATAATCTCCCCACTTTAAACCAAGGTACCTAAGGGTATTGTAAGGTTATCTCAATAGAAATATCCCGGAAAAATGGTGTTTTCGTATTAGTCGCAAGGCGAAAACCTAAGGAGTTATTCAACTTTGAAGTTGGAACTTGAAGATGAGTTATTCATAAGCTTCTAAGGGTTGCTTGGAGTAGATTGGAACGTCGAAAGGAGGAGCTAAAGTTGCTAAGGATCGACTTGTGCTCTTGGATCATATTTGGGCTAATTGAGGTATAACCTTCATTTTACTTTTGTAATTGAAGATTTCATGTTATGATAAGTTATAAGTGATCATGTGATATGTGTTATGAAGTTTGATAAGTGTTATGGAAATTTGGAAGCTCAAAATCCAAAAATGACATGTTGAGTCATTTGAAATTGAATTACAATTTGGTCGTTTATTAGAATCGTCGCATGCTACTTACTTGAAGATTATAGTAGTTATAATCGATTGCGACTTGATATCATGTTATGCTAACAACTTGGATTGAAATGGAAATTGGATAAGAATTGGTATTGTTGCCCAAATTGCCGAATTGACATTGTAGTTTAGACTAGTTGTTATATATTGTGGGGCGGAATTTTACATGTCTTGATTAAGCATGTAATCCCCTATTGTTAGCTACTTTGTTGGGCCTTAAATGTGGCATGTTTGGTTATTGAATTCGGCCTTGAAAAAGGTGGCAAAGTAAGTAGAAACAAAGGAAGTGTTGTCCGATTTTCCGTAGAATTTAGTGACTTTGCACTTGGAATATTCTATGTTTGAAACTAGAAGTTAATAGACGTACTATGGTCATTATAGGTTGACATACCACGTGGCTAATCGACTTAGCAAGTGGATTAAACCAAGAGGTATGTGGAACTTTCTTATCTCTTGAGCATGAATAGGTTGTAAATGTATAGTACGGAGACGACAAGATTTTGACAATCTAGGTCCATTTGATATCCTTGGCTTATTTTAAGAATGTCCAAGTTGGTTGAGTTAGGGAGTTAACTCACTTGTTTAAATATTAAGGATATCTTGGTTTTCAAAAGTTAAGAGACTTTAAGTATGTTGAAAGTATTATTGATACTTGTTTTGTTGGAAAGTTTAAGTCTCTTGTTTATAAAGAAGTATGTAAGTTGCTAATGTATAAAGCTAGTATAACGACTTTATGGGAAGTTGGTTATAATAGCTTTATGGAAAGTTAAAAAGAGTGGTTTACTCTAAGTGATTTAAGTATGATAAATGACTTGATTTAATGAAAGACAATTTGATTTTAAGGCATCAATTGCCTAAGGTTTTATAAGAAAAGGAGTCACTTGATTTGGAAACCTAACTTTATTTCTAAAAGTATTGTGACTTGTCTTGAAACGTAATTTCGACTTGATACTATGGTTAATAGTATCTTGGAAGTGTTATACTAAAAAGAGTCATTTGTTTTAAAGAGTAGAAGTATGTAGTACTTGGGTTAAATTCCCGGATTTTTTATAAAAGATATGCTAGTGCCTTAAGTAAACTAATGAGAGTGTATATGAATAAGAAGTTAGGGGGATTTCTTAACTTGCTTACTTTATGTATGATGGCCGGTTGAGATAGGGTAATAGTATATTTGATGGTTAAATCCCCAAGATAGTTATACCACCTTCTCCAGGGTAAGAGTATATCTGAGGGGTAAATCCCCAAGATAGTTATACCACCTGCTTCAGGGTAAGAGTATGATTGAGGGGTAAATCCCCAAGATAGTTATACCACCTGTTTCCGTGGATTTGCTACCCACGATGCGAGGAATACCTCATGCGAGTCCTTATGGGCTTATGCGGGTGAAATAGTCCCATGCGGGCGGATACAACCTATCACGAGGAATACCTCATGCGGTCCGCACGACTATGCGGGTGAAATAGTCGCGAGTAGATTGCTTAACGACATCGCGGACGGATGGTTCGCTTTGATCGTGAGCTTCCTATTTTATTTTATGTCATGCGTATACTCCTAGTTACTCTCATTGTTAGTAAGGCACTATATCGTTAATTGAGTTATCATACCGCTCAGTTTATTATAGACTTATGATTTCATTACAATACTTTGATTTCACATATTTGGTACATGTTGTCGACCTCCTTGGCCATGCGTTCATGCCGCAGTAGAGTACATATTGCTGATCCTCGCCTTAGGATCCTTTGTTCGGTATTGAAGCTCCTTTATTTCGGAGGCTTATCCTCGGTATTGTCGGTAGTTGTACATTCAGGGTATGGCGGGGCCACGCCGTCACGCTTGTTATTCTTAAGTGCGTAGTCACATTGTGGTTTGGGTTGTAAAGAAAATGCAGTTTTATTTGTATAGCTTACGGAAGGTGGCCTTATCGGCCCCGTTGTTATTTTATGTTAAGCATTTTTATCGGTTGTGTATGTTCATTGCTATTCTCGATGTATAGAAAGGGTGCGGGTAGGGCACGATCGCGAGCGGTCGGAGTCGTGACAAAAGTGGTATCAGAGCGATTAGTCCTCGAAAAGTGTCTGAGGCCGTGTCTAGTAGAGTCTTGATTATCGGTGTGTTGTGCACCACATCTATAATCGGGAGGTTGCAGGACATTTAGGATTAGTTTCCATTCTTCTCACTCGAGATCGTGCGATAAAGTTGTATGGTTAGGTCGTCTCCACAACAAGTTATGATTGTTGCGACTACGAGAAAGCGGCGATGACCTAGGAAAGATTATGAGGATTGCGTATCCAGGTTGGTAATGTTTGTAGTTGATATTGTGACATACAACTATATGGATTTATGTATGAGGGTCAGACGCGTGTTGCCTAGAATAATTTTAGATTTACCAGGATTTGGTAAGGACAAAATAAATACCGGGAAGGTATGAAACAGTTTAATGAATTCTCATCAAGGTTTTACGTACTAATTTGAGATAATTAGGAAATGATGAGCTGTCTGAGAAGGAAATGAACCCTTAAGAAGTTATTATTAAGGGAATTAATGGAAGGCTATGTTAATAGATTGAGCTACGTAGTAGAATTTCGAGAATGGTACGGGTGAGATCCGTATGGAGTAAGTATGGTTGTTGTGGTCAAGACAACACGATTATGGTATTACGATAAGTTTTGTACCCGTTTACGGGGGGACTGATAAGGTAGGCATGGAGCATGGAAATTGCGAGCCTAAGAATGTGATAACCACCGAGACCTTAGGTATATAAGGCCTTCTCGGGTAGTAAAAAGTTAAGACAGACCAAGGAAAAGAGTTAAATACGACGCCGAGTCGGGTTGGGGACCTATTAAGGGTCGCCTCATAGCTTGAAATGAAATGGGATCAGTTGGTAGTAGTCCCGCTACGTGACAGGGTCACGAGGGTGCAAGGCCCAAATTTAGTTAATCATTTTACGGGTTCGTGGACGTGTTCCACCGGAACCAGGTTGAGAGAGCCGGGAATGGCCTTAAGTTGTTTAGAATTGTAACTCCAAATATTGGAGGCCCGAATCAGAATGAAAGCTATGTACGTACGCTAGAATAAGTTTGGAAGTGCGGGAGGGGTACGACCAGTAAGAAAGAGAGCAACCAAGTGTAAAGAAATAAAGCCGGAATCTATGAAAACCTTCGGTGACTACACGTGAATGTTGGGTGGTAGTGGCGGTTAGATAATAATTGCGTGAACGATACGATCGTTGGACCTAGCAGAGCTGTTATGACGCATATCGAGGTCATTATGAGTACGCTGGTTGGCCTCTTGTTATGCCAACGTTGACCGCAGAGAGTTTGGCTCGATTCGATTTCCGTGGTGATTATCCGTGTAAATGAAGAGAAGTGGTAGTAACGATGAATTATCCTTCCTTCTTTGGCATCATTGTTTTCTTTAAGTCTATGTGACTTGTTCACTGAGGTGAATCTGATAAGTAAGTAATAATTGAATTTGAAGAAATTTATGTTAAGTGCCCTTGGAGGTACTTGGAGTTAGTTTGGTGTGGCGGTCAGGGCCACGACCTTCCGGATAATTTCAGAAAAATATGCAGGGCAAGAATAAAATAAATCACAGTCTTTGCCATGGCGAAAAGTGAGGCATCTTTGGTAGGTTTTGAAAATCTACATGACTTTAAGGAGGTGCGTGATGATTAGATATTTACTGGACCGCGAGAGGACCCTGTGATTAGGGTTGTGACTCCAAGGAAAGTTTAAGTAAGGGAGATAAGTTCTCTCCCCTATGTAAAAGGACAGATTTACGTATTATAGGGTTGCGTGTACCCATGTTGTTAGACGAAGGATATGAGGTAGTAAAGTCTTGATGTCGTCATGCCATAGGTTACAATTGTGGATAACCGTGGGAAAAGTGTTGTGTTGGGGAAATTAAGAACGACGTTACGAAATGGTCGAGGAAGTGTCGTAAGGAAAAAAATGCAGGTAGTACGCATATATGAAACTGTACGATTATGAATCAAGATAGAAATACTTTTGCTAATAATAAGCCTAAGGTAAGGTTATGAGTGGAATGATAAAGGAGAATACGACTATGGTTATGAAAGTTGCACGAGATATGATGACCCCAGACTAGTGTAAGACCATTATTAAATAATGGGTAGTAAGAACACCTTGAGGAAAGGTGGTAGCATCGGGTTACTACTTGACGAGATCAAGGAAACCTCCCCCCCATTAATTGTGATTGACAGGAAGTCTTAGCCAGGAGGCAAGCAAAGGAATCAAATCTAAGTTTAATGAACAAGTTTGGTTGCAACAGAGAAAAGGAAACAGGAACCATAATTGAGATTAATGACAGCCGAATATTTCGCAAATGAGAAAGGTTTCCAGTTATTGGAAGATAAGTTGATTCGACTACAGTTCTAACTCCTCCTGAAAGACTAGAGGGTTAGGTTATTATGATAACACGTTGGGTGTTGGGCTAGGTTGTGTGCTGACGCAACCCGATAAGGATAGAGCCTATGTTTTCCCGGTAGTTCGGGAAGCAGGAAAGGAAATTACGCCCCTTCTGATTTAGAGCGGGCGGCAGTTAAATCATGCCTTGAAGATTTGAGGGCATGATGTATATATAGACTTCATGTGGATATTTGTGCTGACCACAAAAGCCTCCGGTATATCTGCAGACTGAGGCAGTAGAATTTGCGGCAGCGACGGTGGTTAGAGTTATTCAAGGATTGTGATATCGATATCCTATACCACCCAGGGAAAGCCAAGACAGTTAAAGATACTCTTAGTCGCGGATCTAAGGGTAGTATGCCAGATGGGCAGCCAGATAGACTGGACGTGGTCCGTGAGATTCTTCAGTTACCGAGCCTAGGGGTTCGATTATTTGTTTCCAAGGTTAATGAATTTTAGATCCGAGAGGTTGCCGAGTCTTCCGTCGTTGAGGAGGTAAAAAGGCGACAGTGTGAGGATCTAGTTATGATACGGTATCAAGATCTGGCTCTCAGAGAAGAAAGAGCACTGTTTGAGTAGCAGAATAAGGTGCGGTGATATGAGGATAGATTGTGTGTACCGGTCTTTGCAGGACTAGTCGGCAGAGTTTTAGGGAGGCATACGATGCTTATTGCTCAAATTGTTCGGTCGACTAAGTTGTGTCGTGACCTCGGATGTATGTATGGGTAAGATGACCGGAAGGGGCGAGCGAGTTGTTGCTTAATATCCGAATTGGTAGCATGTCATGGTTGAACACGAAGCCAGTGGGCTGTGCGAGCGATTTAGACCCCGACTTAGACATGAGAGGTAATTAAAATGGATCTTGTTACAGGGTGGCATCGTACTCAGAGGAAGTGCGACTCCCTGGGGGTCATGGTAAATAGGCTGACGAAACCAGCCATGTTATTCCGGTTAGGACCACTTACTCGGCTGAGGTTCGTGTAGCTTTTATAGCAGGGGGATTATGAGACTGCACGGAGTTCTTACGTTTATGATGCCAGACAGATGAGCTCGATTACAGCTAACTTCTGGAGGTTTTTCAGAAGGGTTTTAGGGACACAGGTGAGTCTCAGTGTTGCATTACACCCTCGGACAAGCGGACGGACAGGCGTACTATCCGAGCGCGAGGATAGGTTGCGGGCCTGTGTTCTTGATTTCAGATATAGCCGGGAGGGTTAATTGCCTCTTGTTGTGTTACGTACGATAGTAGATACCCTTCCAGTATTCAGATGGCCATGTATGAGGCCTTGTATGTAATAAAGTGTAGATCGCCGGTTGGATGGTTCGACATAGGCGAGGTTCAGTTATTTGGTCCAGACTTGATTCAGCGGGCTGTGGATAAGGTGAATCTTATCCGGGAAAGATTATTAGTAAGCTTAGAGTCACCAGAAGCTTTATGCAGATAACCGACGTTGACACATGAGGTTCAGCTTGACATTTTAGTATGAGTATTGTTATGTGGCCTCGTGTGGTATTATTGGTATGTAGGGGTTGTAAAAGAAGACTATGTCGCTATCTTTAAGTTTGACTCAGAAAGAACATTCGGGGCGAATATTTCTAAGGGGAAAAATGTTACACCGGAAATTCGGGATATGTTTATAGAACGCACGTAAGAACTCAAAAATGTTAAGATTTGAGACGAGTAAAAATTTATCTAATTATGGAATTGTCGGAAGCGAAATATTGCGACGAATGGGAGGGCGACACGTGTCACCCCCCTTACTTGGTCTTGGACGAAAAATACATGGATAGGATGGTCATTTGACCATAATTTAAATGACCAAGTCTTGCAAAGACTAATAGCTTGATATTGTTGACTTAGTCAAGGCCACTTGGCTAGGATCCATGTGAAACTCATCTAGGCCACCCAATTGTTCTAATCTTGACCCTCCATTATGTTATATATGTATACTAGTAGCAAGACTAGTTCCCACACTTAGAAAATTTTCAAGAAACTTGTTCTTGCTCACTTGAAGTGCTCACGACAATGGTGGGTTTCAAGAGGAAAATTCTCAATTGTTGTCCAATAATCTCCCACTTTAAACCAAGGTACCTAAGGGTATCAGAAGGTTATCTCAATAGAAAGATCCGGAAAAATGGTGTTTCAGATTAGTCGCAAGGCGAAAACCTAAGGAGTTATTCAACTTTGAAGTTGGAACTTGAAGATGAGTTATTCATAAGCTTCTAAGGGTTTCTTGGAGTGGATTGAACGCCGAAAGGAGGAGCTAAAGTTGCTAAGGATCGACTTGTGCTCTTGGATCATATTTGGGCTAATTGAGGTATAACCTTCATTTTACTTTTGTAATTGAAGATTTCATGTTATGATAAGTTATAAGTGATCATGTGATATGTGTTATGAAGTTTGATAAGTGTTATGGAAATTTGGAAGCCCAAATCCGAAAATGACATGTTGAGTCATTTGAAATTGAATTACAATCTGGTCGTTTATTAGAATCGTCATGTTACTTACTTGAAGATTATAGTAGTTATAATCGATTGCGACTTGATATCATGTTATGCTAACAACTTGGATTGAAATGGAAATTGGATAAGAATTGGTATTGTTGCCCAGTGCGAATTGACATCAGCTTAGACTAGTTGTTATATATTGTGGGGCGGAATTTTACATGTCTTGATTAAGCATGTAATCCCCTATTGTTAGCTACTTTGTTGGGCCTTAAATGTGGCGTGTTTGGTTATTGAATTCGGCCTTGAAAAAGGTGGCAAAGTAAGTAGAAACAAAGGAAGTGCTGTCCGATTTTCCGTAGAATTTAGTGACTTTGCACTTGGAATATTCTACGTTTGAAACTAGAAGTTAATAGACGTACTATGGTCATTATAGGTTGACATACTACGTACGGCGAATTGGACTTAGCAAGTGGATTAAACCGAAGAGGTATGTGGAACTTTCTTATCTCTTGAGCATGAATAGGTTGTAAATGTATAGTACGGTAGACGTACAAGATTTTGACAATCTAGGTCCATTTGATATCCTTGGCTTATTTTAAGAATGTCCAAGTTGGTTGAGTTAGGGAGTTAACTCACTTGTTTAAATATTAAGGATATCTTGGTTTTCAAAAGTTAAGAGACTTTAAGTATGTTGAAAGTATTATTGATACTTGTTTTGTTGGAAAGTTTAAGTCTCTTGGTTATAAAGAAGTATGTAAGTTGCTAATGTATAAAGCTAGTATAACGGCTTTATGGGAAGTTGGTTATAATAACTTTATGGAAAGTTAAAAAGAGTGGTTTACTCTAAGTGATTTAAGTATGATAAATGACTTGATTTAATGAAAGACAATTTGATTTTAAGGCATCAATTGCCTAAGGTTTTATAAGAAAAGGAGTCACTTGATTTGGAAACCTAACTTTATTTCTAAAAGTATTGTGACTTGTCTTGAAACGTAATTTAGACTTGATACTATGGTTAATAGTATCTTGGAAGTGTTATACTAAAAAGAGTCATTTGTTTTAAAGAGTAGAAGTATGTAGTACTTGGGTTAAATTCCCGGATTTTTTATAAAAGATATGCTAGTGCCTTAAGTAAACTAATGAGTGTATATGAATAAGAGTTGGGATTTCTTAACTTGCTTACTTTATGTATGATGGCCGGTTGAGATAGGGTAAGAGTATATCTGATGGGTAAATCCCCAAGATAGTTATACCACCTTCTCCAGGGTAAGAGTATATCTGAGGGGTAAATCCCCAAGATAGTTATACCACCTGCTTCAGGGTAAGAGTATGATTGAGGGGTAAATCCCCAAGATAGTTATACCACTGTTCGTGGATTTGCTACCCACGATGCGAGGAATACCTCATGCGAGTCCTTATGGGCTTATCGCGGGTGAAATAGTCCCACGCGGGCGGATACGACTATCACGAGGAATACCTCGTGCGGTCCGCACGACCTACGCGGTGAAATAGTCCCGAGTAGGATTGCTTAATGATCGCGGACGGATGGTTCTCGCTTTGATCGTGAACTTCCTATTTTATTTTATGTCAGACGATACTCTAGTTACTCTCATTGTTAGTAAGGCAATCGCATCGTTAATTGAGTTATCATACCGCCTCGCTTTATTATAGACTTATGATTTCATTACGATCTTTCGGTTTCACATATTTGGTACATGTTGTATCGACCTCCTTCTGCGTTCACGCCGCAGTAGAGTATATATCACGATCCTCGATCTTAGGATCACTGTTCAGCTGTTGAAGCTCCTTTATTTCGAGGCTTATCCCGAGTATTGTCGGTAGTTGTACATTCAGGGTATGGCGGGGCCTGTCCGCCACGCTTGTATTCTTAGAGTGGTAGTCACATTGTGGTTTGGGTTGTAAAGAAAAATGTACCGTTTTATTTGTATAGCTTACGGAAGGTGGCCTTATCGGCCAGCCTGTTGTTATTTTATGTTAAGCATTTTTATCAGTTGTGTATGTTCCGCTGCTATTATCTGGGGTGCCCAGGTAGGGCACCAATCGCGGTCCCGGGGTCGGGTCGTGACAGAAATGCTATCGTCATTATATGTTGAAGTACTATGGGTAGCACATTCTACTTGGCTTGTGGAATAGCCAATAAGGTTGAAGTACATTGGAGCGTATTGCTACTTGTCGTTTGGGTTAGTCGCCAACGAGGTATGTGAACTTCTTCCTTCTTTTGACATGATTATTTGAAAAGTCTCTGTGACTTGATTTTGGTGAGTCTATGTGACTTGATTTATTGAAGTAAGTAAATTTGATTTAAAGTTATGAGATTTGATTTAAAGTTATGAGACTTGATTTCTTTAAAGATTATGAGACTTTATTTTTCAAGTTATGGGACTTCATTTCTAAAGTTAAGAGACTTGATTTATTTGGAAAGTTTGAGACTTTATTTTTCAAGTTATGGGACTTGATTTCTAAAGTTAAGAGACTTGATTTATTTGGAAGTTATGAGACTAGATGTCACGACCCGACCCCGGGCCGCGACTGGTGCCCTACCTGGGCACCCTTAAAACATACAACATAATAAACTGCTGCGGAAAATAAGTAACACATTTTTTTTTAAAACCAAGGCAAAGACGATAAGGCTGCCGTAATATAAATCACCCAAAAAGGGCTTACACTATCCAAAAATGTAATTACAATTCTAACCAGTCCAGCCCACATGTGAATACAGACCTCTAAGATTTGAACACCTACTATGACGGGACAAGGCCCCGCCGTACCCCTGAATATACATAGCCATGACAACTCCGGAACATTGGAGCCATCTCAAATGCTGAACCAGGATCCTAAGCTCGCGGATCCATAATCGTAATACCTAAACTGCGGACATTTAACGCAGCTTCGAATGGGTCGATAACAAAAGTACGAATATGGAATGAAATAAATACGATAACCAGATCATAAGCGTACAAAAGAATGTGAGCAAGTATAAAAGTACATACGGTTGCCACCTTTTTCAAGTGCTAAGTCACTAAATTCTACGGAAAATCTGACAAAGACTTCCTTTGTTTCTACATACTTTGCCACCTTTTTCAAGGCCGAATACAATAACCAATCTCGCCACATTGAAGGCCCAACAAATCAGCTAACCAAAGGGGATTACACGCCTTAACAGGTCGTGTAAAATTCCGGCCCACAAATTACATTAAACTAGTCCACAATACAAATGTCAATTCGGCCAAAAGTGCAACAACTTATCAACCTTTCCAATTCCTTTTCAATCCAAGTTCTTAGGTCTAGCATGTTATATAGTAATAAACAACTTAACAATTATAACCACCTTAATCCACTCTTTAGATAACATGCGACGACTAAACTAGTAACTAAATTGAATTACAATCTTAAAGGCTAAATCATGCAACTTCAGATTCCATCCAACTATTCCATAACACATATCATTCTTCATAATATAATCCACATGATCATTTCTAACTACTACAACATGAAATCTTGAATTATAATAGTAAGACGGAGATTAATACCTTCTTAAGCTCAAAATGCTCCAAAACCCTAAGTCGATCCTTAGCAACTCCAACTCCTTTTCTTAACGTTCCAATCCGCTATTTGCGACCCTTAGAAGCTTGTGAAAAACTCCTCTTCTATTTCCAACTTCAAAGTTGAAGAACACCTTAGGGTTTCGCCTTGCGACTAACGTAAAAACGTCGTTTTTCCGAAATCTTTCTATTGAGATATCCTTACAATACCCTTAGGGACCTTGGGTTAAAGTCTTGTGAATAATGATCCACATTTGCAAAATTTTTCTCTCAAGAACTCACCTTGGCCGAGAGCACCTAAAGCTAGCACAATATTTCTTGAAATTTTTTCTAAGTATAGAACTTGTCTTGCACTAGTGGAGGATATATACTACAAAGGAAGGCTTAGATAATAACACATGTGAGGCTAGGATGAAGAGCAATTAATAAAATAGCAGTGGACAAGTTGACCTTGGTTAACAATATCATGCTAGCAAGACTAATCTTTTACATTGGTCAATTACCATCTTACCCTTGCTCCAATTCGTCCAAGACCAATGTGGGTGCCACGTGTCGCCTTCCATTCGTCCATAAAATTGGAACCTCGTGGGTCCCACAAAATGTAAAATTCCTCGGGTGGGCCCCACGCGACCAAATCCGTAAAAATAAATTTCCATAATGATAATAAGTTCCATACTCTTCAATTTAATGCATTTTGAGAACCTAATTCTCACCAACGAACATTTTTCCTTTCCGACGTTCGGAAGATTTTCGTCGGAAAAACAATTCTTCCTTTCGTACTAATTTCAAGTCTTGAGTTCCTTACGTACATTCTCTTAAACATGTCACGAGTTACTGGTGTAACACTAGAGTTATTTGAAAGTCATGAGACTAGAGTTATTTTAACAAGTATAGATTACTTGGTTTAAAGAGACTGCATGACTTGATTTTAAAAGATAGGAATAACGTTATTTGAAAAGAATGAGTTACTTGAGTTAAAGGAATAATTGCCTTAATGTTGAAAGTAGAAGTTACTTGAGTTTAAAAGGGTAAGTAACTTGGTTTTAATAGTGAAAGTGCTTTTGGGTTCAACTCCCTAAATATTGCATAAAATGATTTTTTTATAAAGAATAGACGTACATAGTACTTTGGGTTCAAATACCTTACATGACATGTGTCACGACCCGAACCCGGGCCCGTGACTGGTGCCTTACCCCGGGCACCCAAGTAGACATACATCAGAGTAATCAGCGGAATATAAAACAAGACATGAAATAATATGAAGTGTGAAACAGTTTATCTGAGAAAAGTTGCCTTTCGGCATATATATATAAAACTTGAACCCGAACAGTTACATCCCTTTTACAAACTCTGCCCACAACAGTACTACAGACCTCTAAGAATGATATGACAACAATGGCGGGACAGGGCCCCGCCATACCCCTGAATGTAAGTACCTACAACGACAGGGGACTATACCACTGATAAGCCTCCGGAGAAACGGAGCTTCCCAAACGCTGAACTGTGACCCTATGAGCGAGGATCAACGACTGGTGTACCTCTACCTGCGGCATGAACGCAGCCCCCGGCGAGGTCGATAACAGGTACCAAGTATGTGAAACTGAAAAATACTGTAAATGAAATCATAGTAGTCTATATAAAACAGAAGACATATATGATAACCAATTTACACAATATGTAAGCAGTCATGTCAAGTCAGGGACTCACGCCCTTAAAGTTAGCACTCAAATATAACCATGGGTCTCATGTGTCACGACCCGAACCGGGGCCCGTGACTGGTGCCTTACCCCGGGCACCCAAGTAGACATACATCAGAGTAATCAGCGGAACAAACACAACAATATGAGATAACAGAAGTATAAAACAATAATCTGTGAAAACTTGCCTTTCGGCATATATATAAATGACAACTTTTAACATGAACAGTTTAATCCTTTTTACAAACCCTGCCCACAACAGTACTACAGACCTCTAAGAATGATATGACAACAATGGCGGGACAGGGCCCCGCCAAACCCCTGAATGTAAACACTTACTACGACAGGGGACTACACCGCGATAAGCCTCGGAGAAACGGAGCTTCCCAAACGCTATGACCCCGAGCTAGGATCAACGGCGGTGTACCTCGACTGCGGCATGAACGCAGCCTCAAGGAGGTCGATAACAGCACGAGTATGTGAAACTAAAAAATACTGCAAATGAAATCATAATAGTCTATAAAGCAGGAGACATGTATGATAACCAAACTACAGTTTTACAATAACTAAGCAGTCATATCAAGTCAGGGACTCACGCCCTCAAGTCATCACCAAAGAACATAACAGTGGGTCTCACGCCCACAACATCAATCGTGCCCGTGGGACACATTCCTCATTCTGGCGGTTTATGATATAAAAGTTCCAAGGAACACATGAACACGAGTCCCACTGTGCCATAATAACACCGCCGTGCGGGGTAAATGCGAAGGCATAGCCGATTACTAACACCTACAGTATCAACAAGGTCATGAATCAGATTATAAGATCTGTCTAGACCGTCCACATGATCAAAGCCGCCACTTGCCCGCAGTATCTAATGTGCGCGTCTAGTCCGAACTTCGCGACTCGCGATAGGCCAATCTCATCGCCCGCATGGCATCCCCGCATCGAGGGTAGCTTCCCGGCATCGCCACGACCGCGATCCGCATAGCCACAAGGACGCGTGCCCATAAGGACGTACACTAACACGGAACTCGTAGTTCCGCATAGGCCCGGGACTGCGTGAGGTATTCTCGAATCATAGGTCCATCGACTACCGAGTCTACCCGCGACGGAGGGCTTAACCCGGAATCATCTCAAGAGATGAATGCCACAATACTATCATAACGGATAGTTAATAAGCACAATCAAGGAAACCCTTCACACAAACATCACAAGATACTAACACACGTAGATCCCAACACGTTTACTTATCAACGCAATCAAGAAAGTATTACAAGGCTATCACAAACCAATACAATCAAGTTGTTCACACAAGGTACCTTCTACTATATGATTAACAAAATCGGGTTTTATCCCCAAAGTACTTCATACATCAACTCTTTAAAAGATCGTTACTTTCACAATGTCACACAATACGTAGTATAAAATAGAGTGACTATCCTTTTAAAGTAAATCAATTACTTCTCTTTGTAAAATCAAGTAGCAACATTCTTTTCCAATGATCAAGTTTGCCTAATTTCCAATGTTCAATTTTCTCATTTTAGAAAGGTTTAGTAGTTCATAGTCTTATTCAATTAAGAATATAATTCTCTTTTAAACAATCGGAGAAACATAAGCCTTATATGTGAGTAGGATATTCTTGTTTATAACAATCTTATTACAAATGACCATGATCTAGGAAATATCATTTTGTCTCATCTTAGCTTCATGCGGATGGAAGTTTCTCTGGTTTTAATAATACTTAATTATTCAAAACATTTCCTTTTATTAACGCGAGTGGTTTGTCGATACACATCGATTTCCAAAATCGATGAAAACGTTCTTAAGCCGTTATACCTAACTTCCCATAAAGCTAGTATAACTCTTAAGTTCTCAAAACCAAGTATTACTTCTCTTTCAAAACGATTTGAAATCTTTGAAATACTTCAAGTTCTTTATGATCACACATCAAGCGATTATAAACAAATCATTTACCTTTTAAAAACCACAAAGTGTTTTCTTATCTACATAAAGTTATAACCAACTTCCCATAAAGCCGTTATAACACTTTATGTTTTAAACCAATCGAATACATTTAGCACGTACGCGTCTACCGCACTACATAGTTCACACATATCATGCTAGAAGAGATAGGAAGAGGTTCACATACCTCGCGACGATTATCGACTAATAGCAAAATGCTCGAGTACCTCAAGCCGTGGCTACTCCTAAGCCAAGTAGAACGCGCCACACGTAGTACTTGACCTATAAGGCCACAAGGCGCTTATTAACATCTAGATCTTATCGTAGAACATTCTACCGAAAATTGACACCTCCCCGCAACGGCGTAAATCTCCTCTCATCTGGGCGGCCATCAAGCCAACCGGGGGTTATACGTCTAACCCTAACGGTACAATTCTAATCCACGGTACTACTACACAAGTCTCTAATGTCTGATCCTATGTAATTCTGATTCGATGCTATATATAGTATACTTCAACTATATACTCCTACAACATGTAATATCCAATTACAATAGGGGACAAGATAATTACCTCGATAAGCCCATAATTATCCAAGTATAAAGTCGATCTGGGCAATCGTTTAGCTCGACTCCGAGCGCTCAACCCGCTTTAAACCACCCTTAGAAGTTCTAACCAACTTCTACACAATACTCCAGCGGACTATGGAGATTTTCCTAGGGTTTCGGTTTTGTGAATGACGGAAGTATAATAGTATTTACGGGCTTTTCAGATAGGTATAACCTTAGAATACTACAAGGTCTACGACTAAGGTATATGGGCATTATAACAATACTTGAGAGTATTTCTATACCACAAAGGGGTATTATCTGAAAGCAACTAGGCTGGGGTACCCCGCTAGCACCTCAAGGAGGGGTGTCTACCCACTCGGCTACCCCACTAGGGGGGGGGGACTCTCGGCCAAGGGGGGAGAGAGGGGCTCTCGGCCAAGACACTACACTAAGGGGGAAGGAAGAAGCTTTCAAGACTTAGGCAATTTGTGAATGAATTAGTCTTCAAAGGGGGGGGTATTTATAGGTCAAGTGAAAGCCAACCAATGGCCAAGATTACACCAAGTGTTAGGCAAGTGTAGGGCCAAGATTCACCCATGTGTACCTAGCCAACTTGCACACAAAATATCTACCAAAAATATCTCCCACTTGCCTTCCCAAATCGTCCAAGAGCCGCCCACCTTGCCCGCTGATGAGAGGTGCCAAGTGCGCCTCTCGTTGGTCCAAAATGTTCCGTCTCTCGGAAAAATCCATAAAAATACTAAATGACATAGCGGAAATTCCCTACGGCGTGAAAACGTTTAGTCGGCGACTCTAACGGGTGTTGTGCACAAACATATTTCGGCCCAAAGGTGCCACATGGGGTGACACGTGTCGCCCCGATTAAATCAAAATATTTCGTCTTAGAAAATATCCAAAACGGCCAAAATCTCAAAATCAAAGCGGGCCCCACAAAACCGTAAATTTCTCCGTGGGCCCACGTGACCATTTCCAAAATAAAATTCCATAATTCTCTAATATTCCGGGAAGTCAGAATACCAAACGGGAATCCAATTCCCATTAACGAACCTTTTCCTTCACAAAACCGGAAACTTTTCCGTGGAAAAATCGCCTCTTTCTTCCTTTCCAATCTTTACGTATTCTCGCACGCACGCCCTCGCATACATACCACGGAACTACGGGTATAACATTCTCCCCTTAGAAACATTCGTCGAATGTTCCTTCTAAGTCTCAAAACGAACACGTGCAAGATAGTCTTCACTACTATACTTACGAAACAATCCGCCACGGTGGCCATGGAAACACTGCGCAAAACTTACATCTAAGTCCACGAGGAAACACCTCTACATCACCACAAATAATACTACTTTTGTCACTTTGTCGCGAGCCTTGCTCGACGACCCAACAAATGGTAATGCCTGCGTCACGATCAAGCCGGTTGTACACTCGGATTCTTATCACATTTACGATCGCTTTAGTATCCAAACTGGTTACTATCTCTAACGTGGTCATCATTAATCGGGAACATGGATGGATCTTCGATACTTTCCCGAACATAACAATACGAAGACCGGACGTCCTTCCTCCTAAGTCGGACGGCAAATGCTAACATATAGGCAACGGCCTATTCTTCATGAACTCACAAAGGCCCAAAGTAACTCGGGCTAAGTTCCTTCATTTCCAAAACTCGTCACACCGCCCGGGTGGTACTTTCAAGAAGACCGACCGTCAACTGAACTCTGGCGTCGTCGCCGATTATCCGCACGATTCCTGCAGTGTCGAACTTTTCTAGACAAGCCACGCTATCCACGATCTGTGGAACAAGCTCGAACCAACTATTCGAACCACGCCAACATCGAACCAATCGACCGCAACTTGCATTTCGCCCTACAAGGCGTCACAAGGCGACATCCGAACAACGAAATGGTAGCAAACACTTCAACCGAGACAACGATCTCACTACCCAGAAATCAAAACAACGGCCCGGGGCGAATGCGTCTGGAGACTCACCGAGTTCCTAGCCACGCTGGTACAAACTCCCGAAAGAGAAAGCAGTACCACCGGCTCCACTCGTCATAAGGTGAAGGTAGGCACCCGTGCAACCTCGCAACCTTTCGGATAACATCAACCGCCCGAGAACGACCGACCGAGAAGAACACGATAGGCTGCCCCATCGGCCCGACCACCGGTCGAACGCATCCACGAACTTGCACGGCTAACTAAACATGGGCCTAACACCTCATGACTCTAACACAAAGAGGACCACCACAAACCGACCTCACCCAAACCTACAGCGGGTTGACCGCGCGTAGCCTCAACCACGACCCAAGGCGCAAAATACCATCTCCGAAGGAACAATCTTACTAAACACGTTACGAAAACACAGCGGTCTTAGCTCGACTACCTTCTTTCAAATCACGCTACTCGGGGACTTATCCCACGAACATAGCTCACGTGCACTATGCACTCCTATAAAGGTCAAACATAACACTACACCTTTCTCGAGATGGCCTTACCTCTAAGGTCTTTACGTATAACACTCTAAGGCTCACACCTTCTATCCCCAAAATCTTACTCGGTTAACCCACCATGATTCCTAATCACAACTCACTTTCGCTATCGAGCGTAGCACTTAAGGTATACTCACCTTGAAAGTTACCGAAGGACACTTGCTCGCCTCTTCACGCCGCTTGGTTAACCCGTCGATCTACGTTTCTCGGCTGCTGCGCGCATAAGCCCGCATACGTGCCATGCTCGCCTCAATCGGAAGAATTACTCTTGCACAACCTCTTTAGATAGTCCTCCGGATCGCGATACATCGGTATACTCTGCGGTAGCCAAATCTATAGCTAATGTGAGGTTGTCCTTGGCAATCTATATTCTCTTCCCGGTCGTTAGGCGAAGGTTCAAATATCATGGCGCATTAGGAGGCCGCCGCGTGCTTAAACTCTCTTGGGGCTAGTGGCGTCGCAGAAATCCCGAATGAAGCACTACCTAGGTAATGATTGGGCTGTGCCTCGCCACCTCGAACTCTACTCGCGGCTCCGCCGGTGCCTTGCCCTCGGGCTCGGGTTGCCTACGCGGAGGCATAACGATAAGGGAAAAGATTTCGTCGGAGGGTTCAACTTACAACACGACTCTAAGGCACGATCTCGAGTGAGAAGAATAGAAACCAATCCTAAATATCCTATAGCCTCACGATTATTGATGTGGTGCACAACACACCGATAATCAAGACTCTCGGATCTGATCAGTAGACACTTTCAGAGGATTAAGCGCTCGATACCACTTTTGTCACGACCAACCGGGGCGTGGTCGTGCCTTACCGGGCACCCAAGTAGACATACATCAGTGTCAATGGAACAAACACAACAATATGAGATAGAAGTATAAAACAATAATCTGGAAAACTTGCCTTTGGCATATATATAAATGACAACTTTTAACATGAGCAGTTTAATCCTTTTTACAAACCACGCCTACAATTTCTACAGACCTCTAAAAATGATATGACAACAATGGCGGGACGGGGCCCGAACCACGAATGTAAACACTTACTACGATGAGGACTACACATGATAAGCCTCGGAGAAGCGGAGCTTCCCAACGCCGAACTGTGACCACGAGCTAGGATCAACGGCGGTGTACCTCAACTGCGGCATGAACGGCCCCGAAGGAGGTCGATAACAGTGCAGAGTATGTGAAACTAAAAATCGCAAATGAAATCATAATAGTCTATAAAGCGGGAGACATGTATGATAACCAAACTACGATTTTACAATAACTAGCGGCCATATCAAGTCGTGGACTCACGCCAAGTCATCACCAAAGAACATAACAATGGGTCTCACGCCATTAACATCAATCGTGCGTGGGACACATTCCTCACCGGCATAGTTTATGATATAAAAGTTCCAAGGAACACATGAACACGAGTCCCACGTGCCATAATAACACCGTGCGGGGTAAGTACAAAGGCATAGCCGACTACTAACACCTACGCATCAACAAGGTCATGAATCGTATCATAAGATCTGTCTAGGCCGTCACATGATCAAAGCCGCCACTTGCCCGATATCTAATATGCGCGTCTAGTCTCGAACTTCCGCGACTCCGCATAGGCCAATCTCATCGCCCGCATGGCATCCGCATCGGTAGCTACTCCGGCATCACGGACTTCGCGATCGCGCATGGCCACAGGACCGCATGCCCGTAAGGGCGACACTAACACGGAACTCGTAGTTCCGCATAGGCCGGGACTGCATGAGGTATTCTCGAATCATAGGTCCATCGACCCGCTGAGTCTACCGCGTGGATGGCGGCAACCGGAATCATCTCAAGAGATGAATGCCACAATACTATCATAACGACGATAGTTAATAAGCACAATCAAGAAACCCTTCACACAAACATCACAAGATACTAACACACGTAGCATCCCAACACGTTTACTTATCAACGCAATCAAGAAAGTATTACAAGGCTATCACAAACCAATACAATCAAGTTGTTCACACAAGGTACCTTCTACTATATGATTAACAAAATCGGGTTTTATCCCCAAAGTACTTCATACATCAACTCTTTAAAAGATACGTTACTTTCACAATGTCACACAATACGTAGTATAAAATAGAGTGACTATCCTTTTAAAGTAAATCAATTACTTCTCTTTGTAAAATCAAGAAGCAACATACAAATCCAATGTTCAAGTTTGACTAATTTCCAATGTTCAAGTTTCTCATTTTACAAAGGTTTCGTAGTTAATAGTCTTATTCAATTTAGAACATAATTCTCTTTTAAACAATCGGAGAAACATAAGCCTTATATGTGAGTAGGATATTCTTGTTTATAACAATCTTATTACAATGACCATGATCTAGGAAATATCATTTTGTCTCATCTTAGCTTACATGCGGATGGAAGTTTCTCGGTTTTAATAATACTTAATTATTCAAAACATTTCCTTTTATTAACTGCGATGGTTTGTCGATACACATCTGATTTCCAAAATCAAGAAAGCGTTCTTAAGCGTTATACCTAACTTCCCATAAAGCTAGTATAACTCTTAAGTTCTCAAACCAAGTATTACTTCTCTTTCAAAACGATTTGAAATCTTTTGAAATACTTCAAGTTCTTTATGATCACACATCAAGCCGCTTATAAACAAATCATTTACCTTTTAAAAACCACAAAGTGTTTTCTTATCTACATAAAGTATTATAACCAACTTCCCGTAAAGCCGTTATAACACTTTATGTTTTAAACCAATCGAATACATTTAGCACGTATCGTCTACCGTACTACATAGTTCACACATATCATGCTAGAAGAGATAGGAAGAGGTTCACATACCTCGCGACGATTATCGACTAATAGCAAAATGCTCGAGTACCTCGCCGGCTACTCCTTGCCAAGTAGAACGCCACACGTAGTACTTCAACCTATAAGGCCACAAGCGACATTAACATCTAGATCTTATCGTAGAACATTCTACCGAAAATTCGACAGCACCTCCCCATAGCAGCGTAAATCTCTCCTCTATCGGCCGCTATCAAGCCAACCGGGGGTTATACGTCTAACCCTAACGGTACAATTCTACTCCACTACTACTACACAAGTCTCATGTCTGAGTCTATGTAATTACAGATTGACTATATATAGTATACTTCAACTATATACTCCTACAACATGTAATATCCAATTACAATACGGGGACAAGATAATTACCTCGATAAGCCCATAATTATCCAAGTATAAAGTCGATCCTGTGCCATCGTTTAGCTCGACTCGAGCGCTCCAACCCGCTCTAAACCACCCTTAGAAGTTCTAACCAACTTCTACACAATACTCCAACGGACTATGGAGATTTTCCTAGGGTTTCGGTTTTGTGACTGACGGGAAGTATAATAGTATTTCCGGGCTTTTCGTATAGGTATAACCTTAGAATACTACAAGGTATACGGCTAAGGTATATGGGCATTATAACAATACTTGGAGAGTATTTCTATACCACAATGTGGGGTATTATACGAAAGCAACTAGGCTAGGGGGGGGGTACCCCACGGCTAGCACCTCAAAGGAGGGGGGGGTGTCTACCCCTCGGCCTACCCCACTAGGGGGGGGGACTCTCGGCCAAGGGGGGAGAGAGGGGCTCTCGGCCAAGACACTACACTAAGGGGGAAGGAAGAAGCTTTCAAGACTTAGGCAATTTGTGAATGAATTAGTCTTCAAAGGGAGGGGTATTTATAGGTCAAGTGAAAGCCAACCAATGGCCAAGATTACACCAAGTGTTAGGCAAGTGTAGGGCCAAGATTCACCCATGTGTACCTGTGACTTGCACACAAAATATCTACCAAAAATATCTCCCACTTGCCTTCCCAAATCGTCCAGAGGCGCCCACCTTGCCCACCATGAGAGGGTGCAAGTCGCCTCTGGTTGGTCCAAAATGTTCCGTCTCTCGTAAAAATCCGCAAAAATACTAAATCACATAGCCGGAAATTCCCCTACGAAAGCTTTGAAAACTTTTCGTCGAAAAACGACTCTAACCGGGTGTTGTGCACAAACATATTTCGGCCCAAAGGTGCCACATGGGGGTGACACGTGTCGCCCCCCGATTCGTCCAAAATATTTCGTCTTCCGAAAATATCCAAAACGGCCAAAATCTCAAAATCAAAGCGGGCCCCACAAAACCGTAAATTTCTCCCGTGGGCCCACGTGACCATTTCCGAAACTAAAATTCCATAATTCTCTAATATTCCAGGAAGTCCGAATACCAAATCTGGGAATCCAATTCCCATTAACGAACCTTTTCCTTCACAAAAACCGGAAACTTTTCCGTGGAAAATTCACCTCTTTCTTCCTTTCCGATCTTTTCGATTCTCGCATGCGACGTCGCATACATACCCTGGAACTACGGGGTATAACATCATGCCCACAATATCAATCATTCCCGTGGAATTCCTTCCTCACCGTGATCCATGATATATAAAAACATCCAGAATACATGAACACGAGTCCCATGTGTCATAATAAAATCGACGGGGGTAAATGAAGGCGTAGCCGACTACTAAAACCCACCGTACCAACAAAGTCATAAATCGTATCACGAGGTCTTTCTAGACCGCCACATGATCGGCCGCCACTCGCCGTGGTATGAAATGTGCGTCTAGTCTGAACTTCCACTCGCGCATAGGCCACACATAGGCGCGCATGAGGTATTCCCGCATCGAGGTAGCTATTCCCGGCATCGCCCCGACTCGCACCGCATGGCCACATAGGCCGTATGAGGTATAAACCCGCACACTAACCTCGAACTCTCGTAGCTCGCGTAGGTCCTCTGGACCGCGCAGGTATTCTCGAATCATGGTCCTGCATCACTTTGAGTCTACCGCGTCGGAGGCGACTTAACCGGTATCATGTCAAGAGGTGAGTGATATAATACTAACATAACAGCTTATCGTTAAGCAACATAAGCACAACAAGGGAAACCCCTTTACACAAACATCACAAGATACTAACACACGTAACATCCTAAACATGTTTACTTATCAAATCAACAAGAAAGTATTACAAGGCTATGACAAACCAACACAATCAAGTTATTCACACAAGGTACTTTCTATTTTATGTTAATAAGTTCGGGTTTTTATCCCCAAAGTACTTCATACATTAACTCTTTAAAAGATCCGTTTCTTTCACAAAAGTCACACAATACCGTAGTATAAAAATAGAGTGACTATCTTTTTAAGTAAACCAAAACACTTCCCTTTGTAAAATCAAGTAACAACATTATTTTCCAAACGTTCAAGTTTGCCTAATTTCAAATGCTCAAGTTTCTCATTTTCGAAAGGTTTCGTAGTTCATAGTTTTAATCACTTAATAATATAATTCTCTTTTAAAACAATCTGAGAAACATATACCTTATATGTGAGTAGGTTATTCTTGTTTATAACAATCTTATTAAAGCAGCCATGATCTAGGAAATGTAATATCATTTTGTCTCATCTTAGCTTCTATGCAGATGGAGGTTTCTACTGGTTTTAATAATACTTAATTAGTCAATACATTTACCTTTATTAGAGCTGCAGTGGTTTGTTCGATACTTATTCTCATTTCCGAAATCAATACAAGACGTTTATAAACAATTAAGTAAACCGTTCCTTTTATCTCTCTTAAGTCGTTATACCTAACTTCCCATAAAGCTAGTATAACTCTTAAGCTTTTAAAACCAAGTATTACTCTTCTTTCAAAAACGGTTCTTAATTCTTTTGAAATACTTCAAGATTCTTATTATTTAGACTCAAGTCAAAAGACATCGCAGTAAAAACCACGTTCAGTTAACACACGTACGTCTACCTATAAAAACCACGTTCAGTTAACACCTTTCCAGTAGAACATGCTACTCGCAGAACTTTCAACCTATAAATGCCATATACGTCTATCAACGTCTAGACTACTCTGTAGAATATTCTAAGCAGGGGTTCTCTACGGAAAATCGGGCAAAGACTTCCCTACAGTTAAACTACACAAGTCTCGCAAATACAGTCCTATGTAAGTACAGTTTAATTCTTCTTCTCTTATATTCTTCTGATGTATCTTATATTCATTTCTATACAACTACAGTATGTAATTTCCAATTACAATAAAAGGACAAGAGTATTTACCTCGATAAGCCCAAAATTATCCAAGTTTAAATGTCGATCCTGAGCAACGTTTAGCTCCTACTCTGGGTGCTCCAACCCGTTCCAAACAACCCTTAGAAGTTCTACGCAACTTCTTCTTAGTACTTCAACCGGCTATGAAGATTTTCCTTAGGGTTTCGTTTTTGTGACTGAAGGGAAGTATAATAGTATTTCTGGGCTTTTAGTATAGGGGTAACCTTGGAATACTACAAGGTATTTGGGCCAAGGTATTTTGGAATAGTAACAATACTTGGAGAATACTTTTCTACCAAGGGGGGTATTTTACGAGAACAACTCTCAAGAGGGGGGGATGTTTCGGCCAAGGGCCTTCTCAAGGGGGAGGAGTGCTCTTGGACGAGAGCAACAAGAAGGGGGGGAGGATTTTCAAGACTTAGAAAATGTTTTAGGGATGAAGAAGTCTTCAACTCAAGGGGGGTATTTATAGGGAAATCAATGGCCAAGATTAAGACAAGTGGTGGGCAAGTGGAGGGTGTGGATTTGCACAAGTGCACCCTAGCCATCTACTCCACAAATCACTCCAAACATTGACCCAAGTTTTAGGCAACAAAACATGGAAGAAAACGTGCCCACATCGTCCATCAACTTCCGCCAACTTGAGGGTGACAAGTGTCGCCCTCTCGTTGGTCCAAAATATTTCATCTCTCGGAAAAATCCGCAAAAATTATTAATGTCGCAACCGTAATTTTCCCCTCGCAAAGTTTGGAAAACGTTTCGTCGGAAAACAATTCTTTTCGGTAGTTGTGCACAAATTTCGTCCCTTGCCTAACTTAAGGCTTAAACTTTTGTACGTACGTCCTCACGTACATACTCTGGAAGTACGGGGTATAACAACATGATATTGTCGTGGTTGTATTAAAAGGAAAGATGTGGTAGTGCTTTAGTATTCTAGAAATGAAAGAGTTATAACTGTTACACCCCGTAATCCCAGGACATGTATATAAGAACATACATATGAAATCAGGACGTTAAGATTTGAGGCTTGTAGAATTTATCGGGATTTTGGAAATGTCGGGAAATGAAATATTACGACGAATGGGAGGGTGACACGTGTCACCCCCTTAGATGGTCTTGGACGTTTGGACCAAGGGCAAAAGGGTCAATTGACCAAGGCAAAGATGATAAGGTCTTGCTAAGCTAAAGCTTGACATTATTGACTAAGTCAATGAGCCACTTGTCTAGATTTTTTTAAATGAAACTCATCCAAGCCACCCAAATGTTTTAATCTAGACCCTCCAATGTTTTATATAATCATCCATGTAGCAAGACTTGTCTCTAACACTTAGAAAAAAAAACTAGAAAACTTAAGAGGGAGATATGGTGCTCTCGGGTTTGCTCTCATAAGAACAAGAAATTTTTTCGTTTGTGGTTCAATAATCCCAATACTTTAACCCAAGGTTCCTATGGGTATTGTAAGGATATCTCAATAGAAAGATCTCGGAAAAACGACGTTTTTACGTTAGTCGCAAGGCGAAAACCTAAGGTGTTCTTCAACTTTGAAGTTGAAACTTGAAGAGGAGTTCTTCACAAGCTTCTAAGGGTTACATGGAGTGGATTGGAACGTCGAAAAGAGGAGCTAAAGTTGCTACGGACCGACTTTAGGTTTTGGATCGTATTTGGGCTTAAAAGAGGTATTAATCTCCGTCTTGCTATTATAATTCAAGATTTCATGTTGTAGTAGTTGATAGATGAGCATGTGATATATATTATGAAGTTTGATAAGTGTTATGAATATTGGAACCACTAATCCGAAAGTTGCATGATTAGCCTTAAGATTGTAATTCAATTTAGTTATTAGTTTTAGTCGTCGCATGTTATATAAAGAAGGGATTATAGTTGTTAGAGTTGTTTGCGACTATATAACATGTTAAGACGACATTATGGATTGAAAGGAATTGGAAAGGATTATATGTGGTTGTAGTTGTAGCCGAGAATGATAAGTTAATATTGGATTGTGTTGTATTAATTGTGGGGCAGAATTTTACACGTCCTGTTAAGGCGTGTAATCCCCTTTGGTTGGCTGAATTATTGCGCCTTAAATGTGGCATGTTGGTTATTGATTTCGGGCCTTAAAAAAGGTGGAAAAGTACGTAGAAATAAAGGAAGTGCTGCCCAAATTTCAGTAGAATAAAAGACCTTAGACTTAGTATGATTCTACCTTAAAAAGGCTAAGAGTTGATAGACATGTTATGATTAATATAGGTTGAAGTACTACGAGTAGCGTATTCTACGTGAAGGGTGGAAAAGCTAGCAAGGTGAAAGTACTTGGGAGCATTTTGCAACTTGTCGCTAGTCGTCGCGAGGTATGTGAACCTCTTCCTTCTTTTGGCATGATTCTATGTATGAAATATACATGTGTTATTTCATGATTCCTTCTACTCTTAGAAGTTAAGAGGTATGTATGTTGATTTACTCTATGTAAAAGTTATGTCTAAGTTATCCTAAGTTCTTACCAAGTCTTATGGGGGATGTTGGTAAGAGTCATTAGGAAGTATTTGGAGTCGAGTTGACTTTGCTAATTTACTGCACGAATGAGAATAAGTATCGAACAAGTCATTGCAACGTTAATAAAAGAAAATGTATCGACAATCAATTATATTAAAATGAGTAGAATTCTCCATCTGCATAGAAACTAAGATAAGACAAAATTGTATTACATTCTAGATCATGGTTGCTTTAATAAGATCGTTATAAACGAGTATAACCTATTCACAACCCACAAAAGTATATGTTACTTAATTTAAGAAGAGTTTATGTTATGAAGTTTTAAGACTATAAACTTTGATTTCTTTAAAGGGTTATGAAACTTTACTTTTCAAGTTATGGGACTTGATTTCTAAAGTATAGATGACATGATTTTATATGTAGAAGCGACATGATTTTAAAGAGTATATGATACGAGGTTTTAAGAATATAAGCCTTGATTTTATAAGTGGAAATGACTTGATTAAAAAGTATGGCTTCTCGATCTATTTCAAAAGTTAAGAAGATTGATTTCAAAAGAGTATGTAACTTGTATTTTGAAAAGAAGAATTTATTGATTTAAAGGAGAGAGTGTGGCATGATTCTTTTATAAGTATGTATGTACGTAGTACTTTTGGGGTTTAGTTTCCCTAATGTAATAAGAAATAAAAGCGCCTTATGTTTTCTAAAATGAAAGGTTGTTATAATAGCTTTATGGGAAGTTGTTATGACGACGGAAAAAGAAGTGAAAATGTGGTTTAAAATATTATGTAAGGAAAGACACACCGAGCCTACAAATACGCTGGGTTATGTTATGAGACACACCGAGCCTACAAATAGGCCGAGTTATGATACGAGACACATCGAGCCTGCAAATAGGTCGGGTTATGTGATGAGATACATCGAGCCTACACATAGGCCGGGTTACGCCATATTACACTGAGCCTACACATAGGCCGGGTTACATCATTTTACACCGAGCCCCACAGGCGGGCCGGGTTATGCTACATGATTCCACAGAACACCGAGCCCCACAGGAGGGCCGGGTTATGCTACATGATTCCACAGAACACCGAGCCCCACAGGCGGGCTGGGTTATGCTACATGATTCCACAGTACACCGAGCCCCACAGGTGGGCCGGATTATGTTACATGATTCATCAGTACACCGTGTCCCGCAAACGGACCGGGTTACGTTATGTAAGGAAAGTTACACCGGGTCCCTCCATAAAGGTTCGGATTATGTTATGTAAGTTATGTGGAAAAACTTGATCAAAATTCTTAAGTATGTATGTAAGAATATTTTTATAATTCTCGTATTGAAAGAAGGAAAAGAACGATTAATGTACGATTGATCTCATGAGTTAAAATGACACGGTAGGATCTGGTATTTCATTTTTATACTTGCCCCTGTCATTCTTTTATACAGTTATGATTTGGTTACTATTGTTATACCCCGTAGTTTCAGAGTATGTATGTGAGGACGTACGTACGAGATTACGACAGTAATTTTGAAAAGGAAGAAAGATGCGATTTTTCGACGGAAAAGTTTCCGGATTTTGTAAAGGAAAAAGGTTCGTTAATGGGAATTGGATTCCCAGATTTGGTATTCGGACATTTTGGAATATTTGAGAATTATGGAATTATATTTCCGGAATTTACGATTTGTGGGGCCCACTTTATTTTTCGGATTTTTGGCATTACAGATATTTTCGGAAGATGAAATATTTTGGACCAATAGGAGGGCGACATGTGTCACCCTTAGGTGGCAAGGTTGGACGAAAAATTGGACAAGGATTGGCACGTTTTTCATCTTTTAAAGGCTTAAAATGTTTGGTCAAGGTTTGGTAGGATATTTGTGGAGTAGATGGATATGTGGGACCCACACACACATGGCTCAATCTTGGCCACACACTTGCATAGATCCTAGCCCTTGAATGTCCTATAAATACCCCCTTAGTTGAAGACTTATTTCATCCACACTTTGAGAGTTTCCAAGTCTTGAAAAGTTCCCTCCCCTCTCCTTGATTGTTCTCGTTTTTAAGCCCTTCCCCTTAGCCAAAGTTGTCCAAAAATTCTTAAAGTCTTAAGTGTTCTTCCTTAGTGTATTAGGAAGATTTGTAACCAAAAGTTAGAAAAGATTTCACACCCCTAGCCTAAATACACCCCCTTGGCCGAAACTAGCCACACTTAGAGCCTAAGTGTTCTTCACTTTTTAGAGTTGAAGTGTTAAGAGAAGTTGTTTAGAAACTTCTAAGGGTTGCTTAGAGCGGGTTGGAGCGTAAGGAATTGGAGCTAAACGTTGCTCAGGATCGACTTATACCTTGGATAATTTTGGGCTTATCGAGGTAAATAATCTTGTCCCCCTATTGTAATTGGAATTACATGTTGTAGTAATATATAGTTGAGTATACTATATATAGAATGAATATTGAAAAGAATCGACTGTAATTACATTGAATTTGTATTCTGATGAACTTGTGTAGTATTACTGTGAATTATAATTGAACACGTCCGGTTAGACGTGTAACCCCCCCCCCCCCTCGGGAGTTGTTGGCCTGGTAGCGGGCCTGAGTAGAGGGGGAGATTTATGTGGTTACGGGGGGGAGGTGCTGCCGAATTTTCTGTAGAATAAGGAATCTTGCATTTAGAATATTCTACGAAGAGGACTAGGAGTTGATAGGCGTTTTGTGGCCTTTATAGGTTGCAGTACTACGAGTAGCGTATTCTACTTGAAGAGTGGAAAAGGCTAGCAGGGTTACAGTACTGTGGAGCGTTTTGCTAATTGTCGATAATCGTCGCGAGGTATGTGAACCTCTTCTTATCCTTCTAGCATGATATGTTGTGAACTATGTAGTACGGTAGACGTACATGGGGTAAATGAATTTGGTTGGTTTAAAATATAAAGTGTTATAACGGCTTTATGGGAAGTTGGTTATAACAACTTTATGCGGGCAAAGAAATGGTTTGTGGTTTTTAAAAGATAAAAGACTTGAGGTGAAATAATAAGGACTTGGGTTGTGTTAAAAAGTTGTGAAACCGTTTTTATGAGAAATGGGTAATTGGGTTTTAAAAGGAATAATGTTATATTGATTTCGGAAAAGAGAACAAGTATCGAACAAACCACTGCAGCGTTAATAAAGGAAAATGTATTGACTAATTAATTATTATTAAAACCAGTAGAAACCTCCATCTGCATAGAAGCTAAGATAAGACAAAATTTTATTACATTTTCTAGATCATGGCTGCTTTAATAAGATTGTTATAAACAAGAATAACCTACTCACACATAAGGCATATGTTACTCAAATTGTTTTAAAAGAGAATTATGTTATTAAGTGATTAAGACTATGAACTACGAAACCTTTCGAAAATAAGAGACTTGAGTATTTGAAATTAGACAAACTTGAACTTTTGGAAAAGAAGGTTGTTACTTGTCTTTAAAAAGGGAAATTATTTTGGTTTACTTAAAATAATAGTTACTCTGTTTTGGATACTACGAGTGTTGGTATCAGGTGACTTCTTGTGAAAGAATGGATATTTGTAAGAGAATTGAAGTATGGTAATTTGCTTGTGCTTGCTTGTGATAGCCTTGTTGTGTAAAAGTTGTATTCCTATGCTACCGCGTCTCTCGATAGAGGGCCGGTATATTGTTATTGTTGTTAATGGACATGCCGCAGATGAAGAATTCGGGGCACGCGGCTACGCGGGTTAATCACCCGGTATATTGTTATTGTTGTTACATGGACATGTCTGCACCGATGCAGAATTCCGGGGGCATGCGGCCATGCGGCGGGTTAATCACCCGATATATTGTTATTATTGTTACATGGACATGTCTGCACCGATGAAGAATTCCGGGGGCATGTGGCCATGCGGCAGGGTTGATTACCCGATATATTGTTATTGTTGTTACATGGACATGTCTGCACCGTCTGAAATTCCGGGCATGGCTACGCGGCAGGTTGATTACGGTATATTGTTATTATTGTTACATGGACACGCTCGCACCGACGCAGCACTCCGGGGCATGTGCTACGCGCAGGGTTGATTACCCGGTACATTGTTATTATTGTTGCATCCTGGACATGTCTACACCGATGGAGAATTCCGGGGGCATGTGGCCATGATGCGAACATGATTGATGTTGTGGGCGCGAGACCCATAGTTATATTGGAGTGATGACTTTGAGGGCGTGAGTCCCTGACTTGACATGACTGCTTTATGTTGTATCGCATTTTGGTTATCATATATGTCTCCTGCTTTATATAGACTATTAATCTATTATGATTTAACTCTGATATTTCGATTTCACATACTGTACTGTTGTCTGACCTCCTTCGGGTGCGTTCATGCCGCAGTAGAGGTACATCGGTTGTTGATCCTCGCTCAGGATCACGCGTTTGGGGAAGCTCCGCTTCTCCGAGGCTTATCTTTGGTATAGTCCTGTCATTGTAGATATTTGTACATTCGGGGTATGTGGCCCCGTCCCCTTCATAGTTATGGTTACATTCTTAGAGTGCAGAGTAATCTGTTGTGGGGGTGGTTTGTAAAAGGACTTAACTGTTCGGTTTGATATATATGTATATATTTTGGAAGGTGACCGGTTTGGTTAGCCTGTTTCATACTTTATGTCTTGTCTCATGTGTTAGTTTTTATTTCCGCTGATTTTCTCGATGTTGTATCACCAGGTGCCCGGTAAGGCACTACCACGGCCCGGTTCGGTCGTGACAACTATACCTTATTTCCGTTCCATACTGCACTGTTGTCGATCTTCTGGGCCGCGTTAAATGCCCGCAGGTGTTAGGTACAAAGGTTGGTGATCCTTGCTCTTAGGATCTCTGTTCAGTTTTTGGGAAGAAGCTCCATTCACTCCGGAGGCTTATCTGTTGGGTACGGTTTCCCTGATGTTGTAGATTTATGTACATTCAGGGGTATGGCGGAGCCCTGTCCCGCCACAGTTGTCATTCTTAGAGGTCTGTAGTCATATCTTGTGGGTCGGTTTGTAAAGAAGAAGGATGTAACTGCGTTTGGTTATATTTATGTATATGCGTCCAGGGAGGTAGCCTTATCGGCTAACCTGTTGTTTAATTCTTGTTGATTTATTTTATAAGTTTCATGTATGTTCCGCTGATTATCTCTGATGTATACCTGTAAGGGTGCCCATGTAGGGCACGAGTCGCGGGCCCCGGGTCGGGTCGTGACAATAACGACTTTATGGGAAGTTTGTTATATCAAGGTTTGTGGAAAGTCAAGAGAGGGTTTAAAATGTTGAAAGGAAATCATGTGAGAATGTCCATGATTAAGTCCTTAATATAGTACATGATACGCGACACTTTGATTTTCAAAGATGTTTTAAAGTAATACGTGATGTCTAGTGCCTTGATTTGCCAAAACCATGTCTGTGCAGGTGAAATAGTCCTATGCGGGGCAAATTGTCCTATGCGGTCCACAAGACCCTTGCGGGTGAAATAGTACCAGGAGTAAGATTGCATAATGATACTACGGGCGGGTGGCCCTAGATTGATCATAAGCTTCCTATTTTAAAGCATGTAAAGTTTACTCTTATTACTCTACTTTTAAAAAGGCACAGTGTACTGGTATTTGATTATTATACTTGTTACATGCCGACAGTGATGTTGGAATTCCACGGGCATGCTTATCTGATGATGGTTGTATATTATACTTGTTACATGCTGACAGTGATGTTGTATTCCACGAGCATGCTTCTGTGATATTATATGCTGAGGGCAGGTGTCCCTGATTTTGACATGACTTTCATATGTGAAAGTGGTACGATTGTTCTGCTTGTTACACCCGTAATTCCGAACACGTGTGTTATACCCGTAGTTCCGTGGTATGTATGCGAGACGCACGTGCGAGAATACGACCTTAAAATTGGAAAGGAATAAAGACGTGATTTTTCGACGGAAAAAGTTAGGATTTTGTGAAGGCAAAAGGTTCGTTAATGGGAATTGGATTCCTGATTCGATTCGGACTTTTGGAATATTTGAGAATCATGGAATTGTATTTTCGAAATTGGTCACGTGGGGCCCACGGAGGAATTTACTGCTTTGTGGGCCTACTTTATTTTCGGATTTTTGGCATTACGGATATTTTCGAAGATGAAATATTTTGGACCAATAGGAGGCGACATGTGTCACCCTAGGTGGCAAGGTTGGACGAAATTGTGGGCAAGTGGCACGTTTTTCATGAAAAGGAGTAAAACATTTGGTCAAAGTATCAAGATATTTTGTGTAGTAGATAGATAAGTGGGACCCACACACACATGGCCAAATCTAGACCACACTTGCTTTGATCTTGGCCATTGATTGGCCTATAAATACCCCTTAAGTTGCAAGACTTCTTCATCCACACTTGAGAAATTCCAAGGCAAAAATACTCCTCCCTTTGTTGTAGTTTCGTCCAACACCCCTCTCCCTTAACCAAACTTTGTCCAAAAATTCTTAAAGTTTTAAGTGTTCTTCCTTAGTGTATTAGGAAGATTATTAACCAAAAGTTAGAAAAGATTTCACACCCTAGCCACTAAAAGTACCCCCTTGGCGAGAGTTGCCACAATCAAAGCCTAAGTGTTCTTCACTTTTGGAGTTGAAGTGTTAAGAGAAGTTATTTAGAAACTTCTAAGGGTTGCTTGGAGCGGGTTGGAGCGTAAGGAATCGAGCTAAACGTTGCTCGGGATCGACATATAATCTTGGATAATTTTGGGCTTATCAAGGTAATGATCTTTATCCCCTATCAGAATTGGATATTACATGTCAGAGTAATGTATAGTTGAGTATACTATATGTAGAATGAATATTGAAAAGGATTGAATCAGATTTACATTGGGTGTATTTGATGACTTGTGTAGTATATCCGTGAAGTAGAATTGAACACGCCAGGTTAGATGTGTAATCCCCGGAGTTGTTGGCCCGTAGCGGCCCGAGTAGGAGAGATTTATGTGGTTACGGGGGTGCCGCCAATTGTTCAGAGAATAAGGAATCTTGTATTTAGAATATTCTACGAAGAGATCTAGAAGTTGATAGACGTTTTATGGCCTTTATAGGTTGAAGTACTACGAGTAGCGTATTCTACTTGGAGGGTGGAAAAGGCTAGCAGGTTCTGAGACTTTGGAGCGTTTTGCTAATTGTCGATAATCGTCGCGAGGTATGTGAACCTCTTCCTATATTTTCTAGCATGATTGTTGTGAACTATGTAGTACGGTAGACGTACATGTGCTAAATGAATTTGGTTGGTTTAAAACATAAAGTGTTATAACGGCTTTATGAGAAGTTTGCTATAACAACTTTATGTAGGTAAAGAAATGGTTTGTGGTTTTTAAAAGATAAGAGACTTGACTTATAAATGACTTGATGTGAAATATTAAGGACTTGGTTTGTGTTAAACAGTTGTGAAACCGCTTTTATGAGAAATGAGTACTTGGGTTTTAAAAGGAATAATATTATATTGATTTGAAATGAGAATAAATATCGAACAAACCATCAGCGTTAATAAAGGAAAATGTATTGACTAATTAATTACTATTAAAACCATAGAAACCTCCATCCGCATAGAAGCTAAGATAAGACAAAATTGTATTACATTTCCTAGATCATGACTGCTTTAGTAAGAATCATTATAAACAAGCATTAATTTTCTTAAATTTCCAAATTAAGGAACTTGATTTCTAAAAGAAAAGAGACTTGAGGAATTGAAGAGTTTTTGGTTTAAAAGAAAGACATGGTTTTGTCTTACATTGGTTTAAAACATAAAGTGTTATATGACTTTATGGGAAGTTAGTTATAACGACTTTATGAAAACAAAAGAATGGTTTTATCATTAGTTTTAAAATGGTAACTTGACTTTAAAAGGAGAAGTGTTTTGGTCTAAAAAGAAGGCATATTATTGTCTTAATTTGGTTTAAAAAGGAAAGTATGGAAGTTGTTTTGGTTTACTTAAAATGTTAGTCACTCTATTTTGATAATACGGGCATCGGGTGACCTTTGTAAAAGAAATGGATCTTTTAAAAAGAATTTAACGACGTAGTACTTTGGGGTTAAAACCTGGACTTTGGCATAAAATGAAAGTACCTTGAGTTGTGTGTAACTTGCCTATGTTTGCGTGTGATAGCCTTGTCGTGCTAGTATTGTATTTCTATACCACCGCGTCTCTCGATGGAGGGCCGACTGATTTGTTATGATCTTACTTGACGCATCGCAGGTGACGAGCATTCCACGCACGCTTCGTGATTATTATTCCATGGACTAGCTCTCCACGAGGTTTTACCGATTCGGCTTGGTATCCGTAGTTGGCTCGACTTGCCCGAGGTCGTGGCTGATTCGGCTTGGTATCCGGTAGTTAGCCTCAGACGCCTGCTCGCTTTTGTGACGGTCTCGTGATTCCGCTTGGTATCCGTAGTTAGTCTTCGATTTGCCCGGTCGCCTTCGTGGTACGGTTATGTAGATTTGTTGCGCGGCTTTGGTATCCGGTAGTTAGCCTTCAGATTGCCCAGACGCGGTTGTTATGACACAGTGGGACCTAGTGTTCATGTGGTACTCGTGTTGCTATATCATAGACCTGGCGGTGGGAAGGTATTCCACGCACACGAATGATGTGGGCGTGAGACCCATATTTATATTTGAGTGATGACTTTGAGGCGTGAGTCCCGACTTGACGTGGATCGCCACATATTATGTATTGTAGTTTGGTTATCATATATGTCTCCTGCTTTATATAGACTACTATGATTTCATTTACGATTTTCGCCACATACTTGGTACTGTTGTAATGACCTCATTCTGGGCTGCGTCATGCCGCAGAGGTACATCGGTTGTCGATCCTCGCCATAGGATCACCGCTCGCTTGGGAAGCCCGCTTCTCCGAGGCTTATCTTTGGTATGTTTCCGAGTTGTAGGTTCTTGTACATTCGTGGTATGGCGGACCTGTCCGCCATAGTTGTTGTTACACTCTAGAGGTCTGTAGCATCGTTGTGGCAGAGTTGTAAAAGATGTAACTGGTCAAATTCAGATATATGCAAAAAGGCAACCGCTTTGGTTAGCCTGTTTTCTTTTATCTTGTTTCATATCTGTATGTTTTATTTCCGCTGGTTTTTCTCTGATGTTGTATCACTAGGGTGCCCGGGGTAAGGCACCAGTCGCGGGCCCGTGGTCGGGTCGTGACAATGTGTCTAAGAGAATGTACGTGAGAATATACGACTTTAAGTTTGAAACGAAAGAAGGAATTGTTTTCAAAAGGGAAAAGTCTTCCGAACCTCGGGAAAGATTAATATTTGTAAATTGAGACTCCTAAAATTTATCGAAATTATGGAAATGTCGGGAAATGAAGTATATGGACGAATGGGAGGGAGACACATGTCACCCCCTACTTAGACATGGACGAAAATGGACATGGAATTGGTCAAGTCTTGAACAAGCCAAGGCTTGACATATTTGACTTAGTCAACTAGCCCACTTGACATTAGATCTTTTAACCCCAATGAATCTAGACCACACAAGTGTTATAATCTTGACCATTGGAAGTAGTATATCATCACACTAGTAGCAAGACAAGTCCTACACTTAGAGAAATTTTTGCAAAACTTTAGGTGCTCATTATATTGCTCTCGGCTTTGTGCTTGATTGAACAAGAAAAAATTTCATTTGTGGTTCATTATTCACAAGACTTTAACCCAAGGTTCCTAGGGGTATTGTAAGGATATCTCAATAGAAAGATCCCAGAAAAACGACGTTTTCACGTTAGTCGCAAGGCGAAAACCTAAGGTGTTCTTCAACTTTGAAGATGAAACTTGAAGAGGAGTTCTTCATCAGCTTATAATGAGTGCTTGGAGCGGATTGGAACATAAGAAGAGGAGCTAAAAGTTGCTAAGGATCGACAGTTACGCTTGGACATTATTAGAGCTTATTGAGGTAAAATCTTCATCTTCTTAATGTAATTGAAGATTACATGTTATAGTAGTTAAGAAATGAGCATGTGATATATAGAATGAAGTTTGAAAATATTTGGATCATGTCGACATGTTAAAACCGAAAATGGACAAGTTAGCCATTTATGTTGTAATCAATTTGGTTGATAGTTACAATCGTCACATGTTAAGGAAGAAAGGATTTATAGTTGTTGTAATTGTTATTATGTATATAACATGTTGGAATAACAACTTGGATTGAAAAAGGAATTGAAAGTAATTGATAATTGTTATGACAATGGTAGCCGAATATGGCTTGGAATATTGGACAGTTTTATATGAATTGTGGGGCAGAATTTTACACGTCCTATTAGACGTGTAATCCCCTTTGTATTGCTGAATTGTTGGGCCTTAAATGTGCCATTTGATTATTGATTTTCGGGCCTTGAAAAAGGTGGAAAAGTACGTAGAAACAAAGGAAGTGCTCGATTTTCCGTAGAATAAGAGTCCTTATACTTAGAAATATTCTTCGTTGAAAGCTAGAAGTTGATAGGCGATATGGTCATTATAGGTTGACATTCTACGCGGCAAATTCAAGATAGCAAGTGGATTGTCAAGAGGTATGTGAACCATCTCATTGTTACACTCGTAATACCGTGGCTACTAATCGAGAACGTGATTAAGGATTTAAGATTTGAATTTTGGAAGGAAAGAATAATTACATTTTCTTAAGGAAAATTTCTAAAAAATGCGACGACGGAAAAATTATTTACTTGGAGTATAATACTTCTAATTGGATTTATGGACTTAGTATTGGATTATAAGGTGTTGAATTGATAATACGGGTCCGCGAGAATTTCACAATTTCATGGGGACCTTCAAATATTATAATATTTTGGACCAATCGGAGGCGACACGTGGCACCCTCCACTTGTCTTGCTGTCGACAACAAATTAGATATTTTGAGAGGGACAAGTGGACACGGGTCCCACTCCACTTGGTTATACATATCCAAGTCTTGCAAGACTTGGATCACTTTACACTTAGACAAAAAATAAGCTCTCATCTTCTCCCTTTAGCTCCATAATTTCGAGATCCTCGGCTAAGAACAACCATTGTTGATCAATTTATTTCTCCAAGATTATGCCCTTAAACCAAGTGCTAAGCCTAGATTAATATTCTACACGTTTTTACTTGTCTTGGCCGAAAGTTGATGCCAAAACCCTAGGGTTCCGTCTACTTTTTGGAAGTGAGATTCAAAGAGAAGTTGCTCCTAAGGTTGTAGGGGGTACATATATGTGATTGGAACTTGAAGAAGTCGAGCAAAACGAAAACTGCGCACCAATAAAGACCGGACTGTTTTGGGGCGTTTTTGGGCAAAAAATGAGGTAAAAGTCCATCTTCTTTTAAAGTAATTGGATATTACTTATTGTTATTATGTATGGATGAACTTGTGTTAGAAAATAATGAAGAATAAAAAGCGTTTGAGCCATTTTTGGGGCTAAAACCGATTTGGGACAGATTTGGTGCAAATGGAATTCGTTGGTTATTGTCGTTGTTATCTTCACCTATTGCATGTTATAATGGATTAATATTGTTGTTAATAAGTTGTTATAACTTATGTAGAAGTTTTGGAACTCGAATTGGAATAAAATGGATTAAGGAACGAGTTATCGGGTTGTAGTTATTATGGCCGAGAAACTGCCCAAAACTGTTAGACGTTGTTGTGTCGTTTAGTGGACTGTTTTGAGGTATTAAATGCTGGAAATTTAGTTGTTGTTATGCATGTTTAAGTGTAGTAGTTGCTAATGAAAGTCCTAAGAGAATAAGGGTGTGGAAAGGCGCTAAAAGGCCTCACATTTTACCCTCGTTATGGTTGGATTGCGGACTGTTTTTATGGGCTGATTTGTGGACTGTTTTGTATAACTGTGGGGCAGAATTTTACACGCCCAGCTAGGCGTGTAATCCCCTTTGGCTAACTGTTGGTTGTGCCTTAAATGTGACTTGTTGGTTGATGAATACGGCCTTGGAAAAGGTGGAAAAGCACGAGAAACAAAGGAAGTACGCCCAATTTTCCGTAGAATTAGAGGGCCATTATTTGGTATAAGTCCTACACTTGATAGCTTATAGTTGATAGAAGTGCTATTGTCATTTTAGGTTGAAGTACTACGATAGCGATTCTAGTTAAATGATGGAATAGCTATCAAAGTTAAGGTACTTTGGAGCATTTTGCTACTTGTCGATAATCGTCGCGAGGTATGTGAACATTTTCCTTCTTTTAGCATGATTCTATGTATGAAATATACATGTAGTGTTATTTCATGATCCCTTCTACTCTTAGAAGTTATGAGGTATGTATGTTGATTTACTTTATGTAAAAGCTACGTCTGTTATCCTAAGTTCTTACCAAGTCTTATGGGGATGCTGGTAAGAGTCGTTAGGAAATATTCGAGTCGAGGTGACTTTCCTAAGTTCGCATCTAATAAGAATAAGTATCGAACAAGACATTGCATCGTTAATAAAAGAAAATGTATCGACAATCAATTAAATTAAAATGAGTAGAATTCTCCATCTGCATAGAAGCTAAGATAAAACAAAATTGTATTACATTTTCTAGATCACGCTGCTTAATAAGATCGTTATAAACAAGTATAACCTAGTCACAACGCACAAACGTATATGTTACTTAATTTAAAGAGTTTACGTTATGAATTTTTAAGACTATGAACCTTAAATTCTTAAAAGGTTAAGAGACTTTATTTTTCAAGTTATGGGACTTGATTCGTAAAGGAAGGAATGCCTTGATTTAAAAGTATAGAATACTTGATTTGGAAAGTATTGATTTCTTGATATTCTAAAGATAAGAGACTTGATTTCTAAAGTTAAGAAACTTGATTTCTTAAAAGTTAAGAGACTTGAAGTATTTTTTTGAAAGCTATGTAACTTGAGTTTTTAAAAGAAGAGGTTTATGGATTTAAGAAGAGAATGAGTTTTATGATTCTTTTAAGTATGTATGTACGTAGTACTTTGGGTTTAATTTTCCTAATGTAAAAGAAATAAAAGTGCCTTAAGTTCTCTAAAGTGAAAGGTTATTATAATAGCTTTATGGGAGTTGTTATAACGACTAAAGAATAAGTGAAAAGATGATTTAAAATATTATGTAAAGAGACATTATCGCGCCCCGTGAACGGGCGGGCAAGATACCTTTATGGGCAGACTATATGACATTATCGCCCCGTGAATGGCCGCAAGATACCTTTACGGGGCGACTATATGACATTATCGCATCCCAGAATGGGTCGGCAAGATACCTTACGGGCGACTATATGACATTATCGCGCCCCGTGAATGGGCCGGAAGTATACCTTTACGGGCGCACTATATGACATTATCGCCCCGTGAATGGGCCGGCAAAGATACCTTTACGGGCGCACTATATGACATTATCGCTTCGTGAATGGGCCGGCGATACCTTTACGGGCAGACTATATGACATTATCGCGTCGTGAATGGGCCGGGCAAGATACCTTTATGGGCAGACTATATGACATTATCGCCCCAGAATGGGCCGGCAAGATACCTTTGGGCGACTATACGACATTATCGCGCCCCGTGAATGGGTCGCAAGATACCCTACGGGCGCACTATATGACATTATCGCCCCGTGAACGGGCCGGCAAGATACCTTTACGGGCAGAATATATGACCTTATCGCCCCCGCAACGGGCCGCGCAAAGATACTTTCGGGAAGACTTTTGTATGAATTCGCCGTGTCCCGCAACGGGCCGTTACGTTATCACGCATGGGTAATCAAAGTAAGCTCCCAAATGAAGTCCTCCATAAAGGGCCGAATTATGTTATGTAAGATATGTAAGTTATGTGGAAAACTTGATCGAATTCTTAAGGCATGTATGTAAGAATCGATGTTAATTTATTGAAAGAAGGAAAAGAATGATTAATGTACGATTGATTTCATTAGTTAAAATGGCACTAGTAGGTCCGTATTTTAATTTTTATACTTGCCCCGCCATTCTTTTGTACGCTTATGATCTTGTTTAATGTACTTTATTTCGCTCCATACTTAGTACTTGTTGTACCGACTTCTGTGGGCAGCGCTCATGTCCGCAGTGTCTAGGTACACACCGTGGATCCGCGAGCTTAGGATCCTTGTTCAAAGATTTTGAGATGGCTACAAGTTCCGATGTTTGTCAGTATGGCTATGTATATTCAGGGCATTACCCGTCAGATTTGAGTATGTAATGGCGGCGACGTAAAAAGTTTAAGCCTTAAGTAGGCAAAGGGGCGAAATTTGTTCACAACTAGCGTAAAAGAATCGCTTTCCGACTAAACGCTTTTCCAGATTTCGAAGTGGAAAAATACGGTTGCAACATTTATAATTTTTATGGATTTTTCCGAGAGATGGAATATTTTGGACCAACGAGAGGGCTTACACTTGTCACCTCAAGTTGGCGGCTCAGGTGGCCGATTGGGTGCTCATTTCGTGGCATGTTTTGTGGCCTAAACCATGGGTCAATGTTTGGAGTGAATTGTGAGTAGATGGCTGTGGGCACTTGGGCAAATCCTCACCTCCACTCGCCCACTTGTCTTGATCTCGCCATTGATCGCCTATAAATACCCCCTTTGTCAAGACTTCTTCATCCACAAAAATTTCTAAGTCTTGAAAACCTTCCCCGTCACGACCCGATCCTGCCCGTGGATCGTGCCTTACCCCGCACCCTAGTGATACAACATCACGTAAAATCACCTAAATCAAAACTTAAACATGAAACAAGAGTTAAAGTATGAAACATGCTAACCAACACGGTCACCTTCCTGAATATATACATATATATATCAACCTGAACAGTTAAATCCTTTTACAAACCCTGCCCACAACAAAGATTATTGCACTTAAGAATGTAACCACAACTATGACGGGACAGGGCCCCGCCATACCCCTGAATGTACAAGTATTAACACTGACAGGGGACTATACCAAAAGATAAGCCTCCGGAGAAACGGAGCTTCCCAATACGCTGAATTGTGATCCTATGAGCGAGATCCACAACCGATGTACTTACCATGCAGATGAACGCACTCAAGCGAGGTCAAGACAACAGTACCAAGTATGTGAAATCAGAAATATCAGAAATGAAATCATAATAGTCTATATAAAGCGAGAGACATGTATGATAACCAACTACACCAATATATATAAACAAATATGTCAAGTCGTGACTCACGCCTCCAAGTCATTACTCAAGTATAACAACGGGTCTCACGCCCACAACATCAATCATGCCCGTGGAATACCTTCCTCACCGCCATAGCCATGATATAATCACACCAAGAAGTACATGAACACTAGGTCCCACTCGTGTCATAACAACCGCATTAACAATACTATACAACCAAACCACGGCCGACACGGCAAGTACGAAAGCCGACTACCAGATACCGCGCCGGTCACGAGCTGACCGGCAAGTACGAGGCTAACTACTGTGTACCAAGGTCAGATCACGAGACTTCGCCACTAAACCGAACGGCATGTGCGAGGGCTAACTACCGTGCAAGGCCGAATCACCACTTAAACGGCAAGTACGAAAGCCACCACCGTGATACCGCGCCGAATCAAGATAACTCGCCGGAGAGCTAGTCCATGGAATAACACTATCAATAGGAAACGAACCTCATCATGGCCGCATACCCGCGACCATCCATCGAGTCAAGATGCCACGGACTATCATAAGGAAGCATACCCGCTGGCCACCCATCGTCAAGATGTCCAAAATGATAAAGAATAACACGACCGACCCTCCACCGAGAGACGCGGTAACATAAGAATACAACACTTGCACAACAAGGCTATCACACGTAAACATAGGCACTTTACACACAACTCAAGGTACTTTCATTTTATGACAAAGTCCAGGTTTTTATCCCCAAAGTACTACGTACGTTAAATTCTTTTAGAAGATCCATTTCTTTTACAAAAGTCACCCGATACCCGTAGTATCAAAATAGAGTGACTAACATTTTTAAGTAAACCAAAACAACTTCCATACTTTCCTTTTAAAACCAAATTAAAACAATACCATGCCTTCTTTTTAGACCAAAACACTTCTCCTTTAAAGTCAAGTTACCATTTTAAAACCAATGATAAAATCATTCCTTTGTTTTCATAAAGTCGTTATAACTAACTTCCCATAAAGCTGTTATAACACTTTATGTTCTAAACCAAAAACTCTTTAATTCCACAAGTTTCTTTTCTTTTAAAACAACAACAAGTATTCTTTTAAAACCCAAATAACTTACTCTTTTCAAAACAAGTAACCTATACATAAAATCAAGTTACTTCTCTTTTTCCGAAAACAAGTCGTTATAAGTCAAGTCTCTTATCTTTCAAGATCAAGTCTCTTAACTTTCAAAATCAAGTCGTTTATAAGTCAAGTCTCTTATCTTTTAGGATCAAGTCTCTTAACTTCTACAATCAATAAACCATTCTTCTACCTACATAAAGTCGTTATAACTAACTTCCCATAAAGCTATTATAACACCCTATGTTTTAAACCAACCAAAACACTTAGCACATGTACGTCTACCGTACTACATAGTTCACAACAATCATGCTAGAAAAGATAGGAAGAGGTTCACATACCTCGCGACGGTTATCGACAATTAGCAAAACGCTCCAAGTACTATAACCCCGCTAGCCTTTTCCACCCTTAACATAATACGCTAGTCGTAGAACTTCAACCTATAAAGGTCACAAAAACGTCTATCAACCTCTAGATCTCTTCGTAGAATATTCTAAATACAAGATTCCTTATTCTACAGAAAATTCGCAAAGACTCCCCGCAACCACATAAATCTCCTCTCTACTCAGCCCGCTACTGTGCCAATAACTCCTGGTGGATTTACACGCCTAACCTGACGTGTTCAAATCGCTTCACAATAATACAAATACCATCAGTAAATACACCCTCATGTAAATACAGTTCAATTCTTTTCAATACTCATTCTATATATAGTATACTCTACTATATATTACTACAACATGTAATTTCCAATTACAATAGGGGGTAAAGATTATTACCTCGATAAGCCCAAAATTATCCAATTTTATAAGTCGATCCTGAGCAACGTTTAGCTCCACTTTCTTACGTTCCAACCCGCTCCAAGCAACCCTTAGAAGCTCCTAACCAACTTTTCTTCAAGATCCAACTCCAAAAGTGAAGAACACTTAGGCTACAATTTGGCAATTTTCGGCCAAGGCAACATTTCTAGGCTAGGGGTGTGAAATCTTTTCCAACTCTTGGTACACAAACTTCCTAACACCCTAAGGAAGAATACTTAAAACCTTAAGAATTTTTGGACAACTTTTGGTCTAGGGGAAAGGCCAAAAACGAGAACTACACATAAGAGAGAGGGAGTATTTTGCCTTGAACTAAGCTGGACGAAGAAATAAGTCTCTGCACTTCAAGGGGTATTTATGTAAGAAACAAGTGGTCATGATCAAGGCAAGTGTGTGGTGAGATCTTGGGACAAGTGTGGGTGCCACAAGCCACTTGTCTAAGCAAGACAGGTGGCTAGCCACTTGGCACACTAAAACGGCCACAAGGCCACTTGTCAAGCCAAATCGGCCACTTAGGCCACATGGGGGTGAACGTGTCGCCCCCCTACTCGTCCAAAATATTTTGTCTTCCGAAAATATCCAAAATACCGAAAATCTCAAAAACAAAGCGGGCCCCACAAAACCAGAATTTCTGGGCCCCACGTGACCATTTCTGAAAATAAAATCCCAAAATTCTAAAATAATCCACGAAGTCCAAATACCAAATCTGGGAATCCAATTCCCATTAACGAACCTTTTTCTTCACAAAAACCGGAAACTTTTCCGTCGAAAAATCACATCTTCCTTTCATTCCAAAATTTCTGTCGTATTCTCGTACGTACGTCCTCACATACATACCCTGGAACTACGGGGTATAACATTCTTCCTCCCTTAGAAACATTAGTCCCGAATGTTCCTTCTAAGTCTCCAAACAAACGTGTGCCGGTATAGTCTTCACTACTATACTTACGAAACCAATCACGCCATCAATGGCCATAGTATAACATACAAATCCAAGCCAACGAGGAATCACCTCTAACATCACAAAAAAAACTCATACCCAAGGTCTAAAGGATACTCCTTCAGATCTTCACTTCAAAAGAAATGATCACTTCCGCTCATAACACATTGTTCGCTTCTCTTCTTACTCGCCGTCCCTTTCGTGATACGAACTCTTTCTAGCACACCTACCACACTTCAACATCGCTCAATTTCACAACCTCGAGTTACCACCTCCAAACTTGGTCATCTTACTAGTTTCACTTCTCTAAGGCCATTCCCGGCCTTCACGATCCGATTCTAGTCGAACACATCCACGAACTCGCACGATGGTTACCTAAACTCGGGCCTAGCACCCTCGTGACTTATCACAAAGCCGGACCACCACAACCGACCCCACCCCAAACCGGCTGCGGGTTGACACACAACCTCGCCTCAACCCGACCCATTATCGCTATTAACTCTCTCGCTCTCGATCCTAACAATCTCACTAATCAAGTCACGAAACCTAACGGTCTTCTTAGCTCAACTACCCTCTTATAAATCACACCACTCGTGACTTATCACACAATTATACTCCACGATACAATGTACTCCGACAAAGATCAAATCAGAACAAAATCTTTTACTCAAGACGGCCTTGCACCCAAGGTCCTAATCGTATAAATTTAAGGCTCATAATCGCCTCTGCCTGCACTTACTCTTTCTCAACCGCCCATGTTTTCTAATTCACACTTTAACACAATGCTATCCGCATAAGACCTAACATGTACCCACCATAACAACATAAACAAGTCTCTGGGCTAAAGATATCTCTCGCAACCATCGCCTCACTTTCCCTTGTCGCCTAACCATAATCCTCACTGCAGGCGCTAGCTATATAAGGCGATGAACCACCCATCGATCCCGGCGTCGAGTCTCTACATCCGTGCTACTGCCTGACAAACTCTCTCCAAATGGCCCTGTTGGCCGTAAGCATACAAGCTGTCCAAGCAGTACGACACTCCCCACCATGACGCCTATCATAACGGCCACACCGAGGTGGGGGTGGCCTCTCCTGGCTAACACCCCTTCCTCTCCGAACCACTGAATCCAACTTCAACCCTAGCCGAGTCCTCCTACCTGTATCCCTCCTACTAGGACATCCTCCCATCACATGGCCCTGACGGCCATAGGTATAATAATCTCCCAAACTAGCACGACACCCTGAGGATCATCCTCAGCTCTCTATCCATAGAACTCTGGCGAACTGCAACTCAAGAAATCCCGAAGTCTCAGACTATCGGATCTAGTGGTGAACCATCGCATCGCGAATCCACCGGCCTCGTCCTGCCTCATTCCCACCACCACCTAGCTAGAATCGGGCTATCTCATTCAACTCATATCCTCGCCTCGGCCGTGATCCGGAGGCTCGTATCGTGGCCTCCGTGAGAAATCGCCGCCGCTTATAAACTCGCTGGGCTAGCGGCGCCATAAAACTCGCCGATGAAGTACTATCTCGTAATGACTGTGCTCGTGCTCGCAACCCTCTCGTGTTCAACTCGTAGCTCCTCTCACGCTTGCCCATCTGGGCCTCGGTTGCTTTCGCAGGCATAACCTGACAAACGAATACGCCGGCGGAGTCCAACTTATAACACCTCTAAGGCACGATCTCAGAGTGAGAAGAATGGAAACCAATCCTAAATGTCCCGCAGCCTCCCGATTATAGACGTGCGCACAACACACCGATAATCAAGACTCTACTGCACAAGGTCTCAGAGACACTTTCCGAGGACTAATCGCTCGATACCACTTTTGTCACGACCGATCCCGCCTGATCGTGCCTTACCCCGGGCACCGTAGTGATACAACATCAGAGAAAATCAGCGGAAATCAAAACTTAAACATGAAACAAGAGTTAAAGTATGAAACATGCTAACCAACACGGTCACCTTCCTGAATATATACATATATATATCAACTCAATGCTTAAATCCTTTTACAAACCCCGCCACAACAAGATTACATGCACTTAAGAATGTAATCACAACTATGACGGACAAAGGCCCCGCCATACCCCGAATGTACAAGTATTAACACCGATGTGGACTATACCAAAAGATAAGCCTCGAGAAACTGAGCTTCCTAATACGCTGAATTGTGATCCTATGAGCGAGGATCCACAACCGATGCACCTCTACCGCGCAGATGAACGCACTTCGGCGAGGTCAAGACAACAAGTACCAAGTATGTGAAATCAGAAATATCAGAAATGAAATCATAATAGTCTATATAAAGCAGGAGACATGTATGATAACCAACTACAGTCCAATATATATAAACATTCATGTCAAGTCAGGGACTCACGCCCTCCAAGTCATTACTCAAGTATAACAACGGGTCTCACGCCACAACATCAATCACGCCCGTGGAATACCTTCCTCACCGGCAGCCTATGATATAATCACACCAAGAAGTACACATGAACACTAGGTCCCACCGTCATAACAACCGCATTCTAACAATACTATACAACCAAACCACGGTCGACACTTGGCAAGTACGAAAGCCGACTACCGATACCGCGTCGATCACGAAATGATCGTGGCAAGTACGAGGGCTAACTACTGTGTACCAAGGTCAGATCACGAGACTTCGCCACTAAACCGAACGGGCAAGCGCGAGGGCTAACTACTGTGCAATTGTTGTCGAATCACCACTTAAACGCGGCAAAGACGAAAGCCACCACCGATACCGCGTCAATCAAGATAACCTCGCCGGAGAGCTAGTCCATGGAATAACACTATCAACAGGAAACGAACCTCATCATGGCCGTGATACCCGACCATCCATCGAGTCAGATGCCCATGGACTATCATAGTGGAAGCATAACCGGGCCACCCATCGTGTCAAGATGTCCAAAATGATAAAGAATAACACGACCGATCTCCACCGGCAGACGCCAGAATATAAGAATACAACACTTGCACAACAAGGCTATCACATCGAAACATAGGCACTTTACACACAACTCAAGGTACTTTCATTTTATGACAAAGTCCAGGTTTTTATCCCCAAAGTACTACGTACGTTAAATTCTTTTAGAAGATCCATTTCTTTTACAAAAGTCACCCGATACCCGTAGTATCAAAATAGAGTGACTAACATTTTTAAGTAAACAAAAACAACTTCCATACTTTCCTTTAAAACCAAATTAAAACAATACCATGCCTTCTTTTAGACCAAAACACTTCTCCTTTAAATGCAAGTTACCAATTTAAAACCAATGATAAAATCTTTCCTTTGTTTTCATAAAGTCGTTATAACTAACTTCCCATATAGCTGTTATAACACTTTATGTTCTAAACCAAAAACTCTTTAATTCCATTAAGTTTCTTTTCTTTAAAACAACAACAAGTATTCTTTAAAACCCAAATAACTTACTCTTTCAAAACAAGTAACCTATACATAAAATCAAGTTACTTCTTTTCCAAAACAAGTCGTTATAAGTCAAGTCTCTTATCTTTCAAGATCAAGTCTCTTAACTTTCAAAATCAAGTCGTTTATAAGTCAAGTCTCTTATCTTTTAGGATCAAGTCTCTTAACTTCTACAATCAATAAACCATTCTTCTACCTACATAAAGTCGTTATAACTAACTTCCCATAAAGCTATTATAACACCCTATGTTTTAAACCAACCAAAACACTTAGCACACGTGACGCTCACCGTACTACATAGTTCACAACAATCATGCTAAAAAAGATAGGAAGAGGTTCACATACCTCGCGACGGTTATCGACAATTAGCAAAACGCTCCAAGTACTATAACCCCGCTAGCCTTTTCCACCCTTAACAGAATACGCTAGTCGTAGAACTTCAACCTATAAAGGTCACAAAAACGTCTATCAACCTCTAGATCTCTTCGTAGAATATTCTAAATACAAGATTCCTTATTCTACAGAAAATTCGGCAGCACCTCCCCCCCCGCAACCACATAAATCTCCTCCTCTACTCAGGCCCGCTACCAGGCCAATAACTCCCAGGGGATTTACACGTCTAACCGGACGTGTTCAAATCTGCTTCACAATAATACAACAGTCTACTGTAAATACAGCCCTATGTAAATACAGTTCAATTCTTTTCAATACTCATTCTATATATAGTATACTCTACTATATATTACTACAACATGTAATTTCCAATTACAATAGGGGGGGGGTAAAGATTATTACTTCGATAAGCCCAAAATTATCCAAGTTTATAAGTCGATCCTGAGCAACGTTTAGCTCCACTTTCTTACGTTACAACCCGCTCCAAGCAACCCTTAGAAGCTCCTAACCAACTCTTCTTCAAGATCCAACTCCAAAAGTGAAGAACACTTAGGCTACAATTTGGCAATTTTCGGCCAAGGCAACATTTCTAGGCTAGGGGTGTGAAATCTTTTCCAACTCTTGGTACACAAACTTCCTAACACCCTAAGGAAGAATACTTAAAACCTTAAGAATTTTTGGACAACTTTTGGTCTAGGGGAAAGGCCAAAAACGAGAACTACACATAAGAGGTTATGAGTATTTCCTTGAACTAAGTGTGGACGAAGAAATAAGTCTTGCACTTCAAGGGGTATTTATGTAAGAAACAAGGGTCATGATCAAGGCAAGCGTGTGGTGAGATCTTGGGATGCTGGGTGCCACAAGCCACTGGGCACACTAAAACGCCACATGGCCACTATTAAGCCAAATCGGCCACTTAGGCCACATGGGAGTGAACGTGTCGCCCCCCTACTAGTCCAAAATATTTTGTCTTCCGAAAATATCCAAAATACCTAAAATCTCAAAAACAAAGCGGGCCCCACAAAACCGTAAATTTCCCCCGTGGGCCCCACGTGACCATTTCTGAAAATAAAATCCCAAAATTCTAAAATAATCCACGAAGTCCAAATACCAAACTGGGAATCCAATTCCCCATTAACTAACCTTTTCTTCACAAAACCTAAACTTTTCCGCCGAAAAATCACATCTTCCTTTCATTCCAAAATTTACGTCAGATTCTCGCACGCACGCCCTCACATACATACTGAACTACGGGTATAACACCCTTTGGAGAGGTTCTCGCCCAAGCCTCCTCCCCACTTTGCGAGGCCTTTGGCCGAGAGGCACCCTCCCCTTCCTAAATGCTAGCCAAAGTACCCTACATCGAGTTGTTCTCATAAAATACACCCCCTTGGTAGAAAAGTATTCTCCAAGTATTGTTACTATTCCAAAATACCTTGGCCCAAATACCTTGTAGTATTCCAAGGTTACCCCTATACTAAAAGCCCATAAATACTATTATACTTTCCTTCAGTCACAAAAATGAAACCCTAAGGAAAACCTTCATACTTGGTCAAGTATTAAGAAGAAGTTGCATAGAACTTCTAAGGGTTGTTTGAGCGGGTTGGAGCGCCCAGAGTAGAGCTAAACGCTGCTCAAGATCGACATTTAAACTTGATAATTTTGGGCTTATCGAGGTAAATACTTCGACCTTCATTGTAATTGGAAATTACATACTGTAGTAGTATAGAAATGAATATAAGATTCATGTAAGGATATTACAGAAGAGAATTGAATCAGAATAGAAGGATATTACGTAAAAGAATTGAATCAAATCACATCGTAAGAATATTAAAGAAGAAGAATTAAATCAGATTTACATAGATCGATTTATTTACAGACTTGTGTAGCTTAACTGCAGGGAAGTGCGCCGATTTTCCGTAGAAAGAGAAACCCCGCTTAGAATATTCTACGCAGTAGTCTAGACGCTGATAGACGGTATGGCCTTTATAGGTTGAATGTTTCGCGAAAGTAGCATGTTCTACTTGAAGTGGACAAGCGCTAGCCGTTATACCGCGAGCGCTTTGCTAATCGTCGATAATCGCCGCGAGGTATGTGATTCTTCCTATCCTCTTAAGCATGATATTTTAAAAGAATATATATAGTCGGTAGGCGACGTGTTAATCGAACGTGGTTTTTATCGATGTCTTTTGACTCGAGTCTAAATAATAAGAATCTTGAAGTATTTCAAAAGAATTAAGAAACCTCTTTGAAAGAAGAGTAATACTTGGTTTTAAAAGCTAAGAGTTATACTAGCTTTATGGGAAGTTAGGTATAACGACTTAAGAGAGATAAAAGAATGGTTTATTGATTTTAGAAGTTAAGAGACTTGATCTTAAAAGATAAGAGACTTGACTTAATTATATTAATATGAATTTTGTTAAAAGTGTGAAACCTCATTCGTGAGTAATGAGTACTTGGTTTTAAAAAGGAATAATGTTTTACCGATTTGAAATCGCATAAGCATCGAACTAACCATCGCAGCTGTAATAAAGGGAAATGTTTTGACTAATAAAGCATTATTAAACCCAAGAGAAACCTCCATCCGCATAGAAGCTAAGATGAGACAAAATGATATTACATTTCCTAGATCATGGTCGCTTTAATAAGATTGTTATAAACAAGAATAACCTACTCACACATAAGGCATACGCTTTCAAACGGGTTTAAAGGAGAATTATATCATTAAGTGATTAAAACTATGAACTACTAAACCTTTCAAAATGAGAAACTCGAGCATTTGAAATTAGGCAAACTTGAACGCTTGGAAAATAACGTTGTTACTTGATCTTTACAAAGGGAAGTGTTTTGGTTTACTTGAAAAATAGTCACTCTATTTTTATACTACGTATTGTGTGACTTTTGTGAAAGAAACGGATCTTTTAAAGAGTTAATGTATGACGACTTTGGGGATAAAAACCCAACTTGTTAACATAAAGTAGAAAGTACCTTGTGTGAATAACTTGATTGTGTTGGTTTGTGATAGCCTTGTAATACTTTCTTGTTGATTTGATAAGTAAACACGTTAGACGCCACGTGTGTTAGTATCTTGTGATGCTTGTGTAAAGGGTTTCCTTGTTGTGCTTATGTTGCTTAACGATGTCGTTATGTTAGTATTATATCACTCACCTCGACATGATACCGGGTTGTCGCCTCCACGCGGTAGACTCAAAGCGTCCGGGACCATGATTCGAGAATACCTCACGCGTCCAGGGACCCACGCGAGCTACGAGAGTTCCGTGTTAGTGTGCGGGTTTATACCTCATACGGCCTATGTGGCTACGCGGATCGCGAGTCCAGGACGATGCGGAGTAAATTATACCTCAGATTTCCGCAGTATGTACGCAGGACGACGAGGAAATTTCAACTTCAAGTAGGCTCGGCCGATTTAATTTTGGCACAACACCCTGCTAGAGTCGCTTTTACAAACGCTTACACTTTCGTAGGGGAATTTCCGCTATGCCATATTTTATTTTGCGGATTTTTCCGAGAGACGAAACATTTTGGATCAACAAGAGGGCTACACTTGTCACCCTCTCACTGGAACACCTGGCTCAAGCTTGGCCGAAAGTTGGCCATTTTTGTCATGGAGTAGGTAGGATATTTGTGTGTTAGTTGGTTAAGGGCACTTGGCAAGATCTTGGCCCTACACTTGCCTTGCACTTGGCATGATCTTGGCCATTGGTTGGCCTTCACTTGACCTATAAATACCCACTTTGGAAGACAAATTCATCCACAAATTTGCCTAAGTCTCAAAGCTCTCCTTCTCCTCCCCTTTGTGTTGAGTTCGCCGAGGCCTCCTCGTGGCCGAGAGCACCCCTCTCTGTGGGTGCTAGCCGAGAGTGTACCCCCTAGCCTAGTTGTTGTGATAATACCCCCTTTCAGGTGTAGAAATACTCTCAAAAGTATTGTTATAATTCCCAAATTACCTTAGCCAGATACCTTGTAGTATTCTAAGGTTATACCTATAAAAGCCCGTAAATACTATTATACTTCCCGTCCACACAAAACCGAAACCCTAGGAAAATTTCCATAGTCCGCTGGAGTATTGTGTGGTTGGTTAGAACTTCTAAGGGTGGTTTAGAGCTGGTCGAGCGCCAAGTCGAGCTAAACGATTGCCCAGATCGACTTTATACTTGGATAATTATGGGCTTATCGAGGTAAATATCTTGTCCTCTATTGTAATTGGAAATTACATGATTGTTAGACTATATAGTTGAAGTATACTATATATAGAATCAACGTTGTTGTTTGCAATGTCTTTGGACTTAAGCCCAATAATAAGAAACCTTTTCGAAAGAAGAGTACCGAATCGTTTTTACATAGGATCAGACATGAGACCTTGTGTAGCTTTTCGCGAGGTAGAATTGTGCACGTCCGTTAGATGATGAACCCCCGGTTGGCTTGATAGCCTACCCGATAGAGAGAGATTTACGCCGTGCATGGGAGGTGCCTAATTTTTTGTAGAATGTTCTACGGCGGATCTAAATGTTAATGCGCACTTGTGGCCTTATAGGTCAAGTACCACGTGGCGCGATCCATCGCAAGGAGTAGCCGACGGCTTGAAGTACTTGAGCGCTTTGCTATTAGTCGATACTGCCGCGAGGTATGTGAACCTCTTCCTATCTCTTCTAGCATGATATGTGTGAACTATGTAGTAGACCAGAGACGCATGCTAAATGTATTTGATTATTTAAAACATAAAGTGTTATAACGGCTTTATGGGAAGTCGTTATAACACTTTATGTTGGTAAGAAAATACTTGTGGTTTTTAAAAGGTAATCGATTTGAACTATAACCGCTTGTTATGTGTTAATAAAGAACTCAAGTAATACTTGGTTTTTGAAAACTTAAGAGTTATACTAGCTTTACGGGAAGTTAGGTATAACTACTTAAGAATGTTTTATCGATTTCGAAATCGAATGGTATCGATAAACCATCGCAGCTACATAAAAGGAAATGTTTTGACTAATTAAGTATTATTAAAACCAAGAGAAACTTCCATCCGCATAAGCTAAGATGAGACAAAATGATATTTCCAGATCACGGTCAGAATAAGATTGTTATAAACAAGAATATCCTACTCACATATAAGGCTTATGTTTCAAATTGTTTAAAGGAGAATTATATCCTTAAATGAATAAGACTATGAACTACTAAACCTTTCTAAAATAAGAACCGTGAACATTGGAAATTAGGCAAACTTGAACATTGGAAATTAGGCAAACTTGAACAGTGGAAAAGGACGTTGCTACTTGATTTTACAAAGAGAAGTAATTGATTTACTTTAAAAAGATAGTCACTCTATTTTTATACTACGTATTGTGTGACATCGTGAAAGTAACGATCTTTAAAGAGTTAATGTATGAAGTACTTTTGGGGATAAAACTCAACTTGTCGCATATAGCAGAAAGCACTCGTGTGTATAACTTGATCGTGTTGGTTTGTGATAGCCTTGTAATACTTTCTGTTGATTGATAAGTAAACATGCTAGGATGCTACGTGTTAGTATCTTGTGATGTTTGTGTAAAGGGGTTTTTCCTTTGTTGCGCTTACGTTGTTTAACGATAAGTCGTTATGTTAGTATTTTACATCACTCATCTCGAGATGATTCCGGTTGCCGCCCACGCGGGGTAGACTCAGCGGTCGACGGACCTATGATTCGAGAATACCTACGCAGTCCTGTGGGCCTATGCGAGCTACGAGAGTTCCGTGTTAGCGCGCCCTTACGGGCACGCGTCCATGCGGCCGCGATCGCGTCCGTGACGACGCCGAGGAGTAGCTACCGATGCGGGAATACCTCACGCGGCCGATGAGATTGGCCTACGCGAATCGCGGAAGTTCTGTGGCTTGACGCGACATTAGATACCGCGCAAGTGGCCGCCTTTGATCATGTGACGGCCCAGACAGATCTTATGATACGCTTCATGACCTTGTTGGTACCGCGTGTTAGTAGTCGCCATGCCTTCGCATTTACCCCGCACGGTGTTATTATGGCACAGTGGGACTCGTGTTCACGTGTGTTCTCGTGCTTTTATATCATAAACCGCCAAGAATGGCGGAAGGTATTCCACGAATGATTGATGTTGTGGCGCGAGACCCATTATTATATTTGAGTAACGACTTTGGCGGCGAGTCCCCGACTTGATATGACCGCTTGTTTATCAGGAATCGTAGTTTTGTTATCATACATGTCTCCCGCTTTATATAGACTACTATGATTCCATTTACGATTTTCGCCACATACTTGGTACCGTTGTATCGACTCCTTCGGCCGCGCTCACGCCGCAGTCGAGGTACACCGGGCCGTTGATCCTAGCTTTCGTGGTCACAACAGCTCACGGAAGCCCTGCTTTCTCCGAGGCTTATCACGGTATATTCCCCGTCGTAATAGGTGTTTACATTCGTGGTCAAGCGGGCCCGCCCCGCCATTGCCGCTTGATCTTTCAGAGGTCCAGAGTAATCACAAGTGTGGTTTGTAAAGAAAGGATTAAACTGCTCATTTTGAAAGAGTTGTTATTATTATTTACGCCGGCGGCAAGGTTTCTAAAGATAATTGTTGCACGCTTTGTTATTTCATGTTGTTGTGTTATGTTCACGATTTCTGATGTTGTATCACTAGGTGCCCGGTAGGCACTACCACGCCCGGTTCGTCGTGACAAAAGTGGTATCGAGCGCTTAATCCTCTGAAAGTGTCTGCATCAGATCCAAGAGTCTTGATTATCTGTTGCGCACCACATCAATAATCGTGAGGCTATAGGTATTTAGGATTGGTTTCATTCTTCTCACTCCGAGATCGCGCCTCAGAGTCAGGTTGTAAGTCGGACCTCCGACGAAATTATTTCTTATCGCTATGCCTCCGCGCAGGCAAACCCGCCCAGAGGGCAAGGCACCGGCGGAGCCGCGAGCAGAGTTCGAGGGTTACGAGGCACAGTGCCCAATCATCACCGAGTTAGGTGCTTCATTCGGGATTTCGCGACATCACTAGCCCCGAAAGTTTAGCACGGCGCGCGCTCATCGCGCCATGATATTTGAACCTTCGGGCCCACGCATCAGAACAGAGAATATGGATTGCAAAGAGGCGACCTAGCATTAGCTATGGATTTAACTACCGCAGAGTATACCGATGTACCGCGAGTCTTGACGAATATCAACGAGAGGGTTGCAAGAGTAGTTCTTCGCTTAGATCGAGCATGGCCTGGTACGAGCTTATACACAGCAGCCGAGAAACGAGAGATCGACGGTTAACCAAGCGACAGCAGTAAGAGGCTGAGCAAAGAAGGTCCTTTGGTAACTTTCGAGGCGAAGTCACCTCACCAGCAGATTTGATTATGCACATCCACAACGCAGAGGTCTTCCACGGATTTCGTGACGCTCGTATGCAGGAGTCGGTTAGAACTCCGTGGCTTCCGCTCATTGGGCGCACGCCATCCCGGGAATGTCGTTTTAGTTGGTACTTGTTGCATCTACGACCGCCGTGGTCCGATGTCGAAAGAGTGTCCCGGCAGAGGACTTAGCCTTCAGGATCGCGGTAGTTCGCCACCTTCCTTAGCTACGCGCTCACGGCAGTTTGATTAGAACGACTAGGGAGCGAAGCAGATTCGTGCATATCCTTAACCTCTAGAGTTCAAGATGCGTGATAAGACGGGTATATCATGTGCTATGTTTTGATAGCAGGTGTTAATATTTGTGATTAGAAATCATGGTTAGTAACCGGAAGATCGGGGATAGAGAAAGTGAGCCTTAGAGTTTTATACGAGAAACCTTAGAGGTGCGCCGCCTCGAGTAAAGGTGTAGTGTTATGCTTGATCCTTATCGAGTGCATAGTGCACGCGAGCTATGTTTGTGGATAAGTCCCCGAGTAGCGTGATTTGAAAGAGGTAGTCGAGCTAGAAGACCGCCAGGTTTTCAAACGTGATTAGTGAGATTGTTCCGGATCGGGAGCTAGTATCGCGCGCACGGTCGGGTCGAGGCCACGCCATGCGTCAACCCGCGTAGGTTTGGCGCTGGGGTCAAGCGCGGTCCCGCCTTGTGTTAGGCTGCGAGGGTGTTAGGCCCAAGTTTAGTTAACCAAAGATACGAGTTCGTGGACGCGTCACCGCTGGTCGGGCCGAGGAGGTCACCGCCTTGTCTTCTAAAAGACGCTTTACTCTACAGTTGTTGATTTTATCGTAAAGGTTGTAAGGTCGCACGGTGCCTACCTTCACCTTATGATGCATATGGAGCCTGTGGCACTACTGCTTTTGTTTCTCGAAAGTTTTACTGTGCAAGGTTAAGAACTCGCGAGTCTCGACCGCATTCGCCGCCGTTGTTTGGATTTCAGGTAGCTGTGGGGATTGTTGTCTCTCGGAGAGGGAAATGTTTTTAACTACCATTTCAGTTGTTCGGACGTCGCCTTACGAAGCCTTGTAAGGGCGGAAGTGTAAGTCACGGCCGATTGGTCTGATGTTGGCAAGCGTTCGCATACTGTTCAGCTTGTTCCAAAGCAGATCGTGGTTAGTGAGAAGTTTGTCTGTAAGAAGTTCCGCACCGAGGAAATCGTGACGATAATCGGCGACGACGCCAGAGTTCAGTCGACGGCCGGTCTTCAAGGTACCACCGTCAGTGACGTAGTTTTGGAAACAGAGGAACTTAGCCCGAGTTGTTTTGGGCCCTTTGAGTTCATGGAAGAATAGGCCGTTGCCTATATGTTAGCTTTGCCGTCCGACTTAGGAGGCAAGATGTCCGGCCTTTCAGATATTATGTTCGAAAGTATCGAGATCCATCCAGAGTGTTCTCGCTAACGATGACCTTGCTAGAGATAGTAACTCCGAGTTTCGAAATCAAGCAAAGATCAAGAGTTCGTGCACGACACCGCATGATCGATGCATGCACCGGCATCATTTGTCGGGTCGCCGGAAGCGTTTACGCCGCAAAGTGACAAAAGTGGTATCACGTGGTAAGAATTCGAGTGTACGAGAAGCGGTACGACACGTAAGGGAAGAAACGAGCGTATGGCGAGCGAGATGTGATCATTTCTTTTGTGTGGAGAAAGCGCTAAGAAATTATATTTAGACCCTGACGGGAGCGCTTGTGATGTTAGAGGCGTGTCCTCGTGACTCAAGGTAAGTACTTTGCGCAAGTCGTTCCGCGGCTACGCGGCGTGATTGTTTTCGTAAGTATAAGAATGAGGACTATATCGCCAAGGCTTGTTTTGAGATTAGAAGGAACATTCGACTAATGTTTCTACGAGGAGAATGTTATACCGTATTTCCAGAGTATGACGCAGGACGACGAGGAAATTTCAACTTCAAGAGGCTCGCCGATTTAATTTTGTGCACAACACCCTGCTAGAGTCGTTTTCACAAACATTTTCACAACAGGGGGAATTTCCGCTATGCCATATTTTATTTTTGGCGGATTTTTCCGAGAGACGAAACATTTTGACCAACAAGAGGGCTTACACTTGTCACCCTCTCATCGAACACCTGGCCAAGCTTGGCGAAAGTTGGCCATTTTGTCACGGAGTAGGTAGGATATTTGCGTGTTAGTTGGTTAAGGGCACTTGGCAAGATCTTCGCCCTACACTTGCCTTGCACTTGGCATGATTCGCCATTGGTCGGCCTTCACTGACCTATAAATACCCACCCTTGGAAGACAAATTCATCCACAAATTTGCCTAAGTCTTGAAAGCCTCCTTCTCCCTCCCTTTGTGTTGAGTTCGCCGAGGCCTCCTCAGGCCGAGAGCACCCCTCTGTGGGTGCTAGCCGAGAGTGTACCCCCAGCCTAGTTGCTTGTGATAATACCCCTCATGTGTAGAAATACTCTCAAAAGTATTGTTATAATGCCCAAATTACCTTAGCCAGATACCTTGTAGTATTCTAAGGTTATACCTATACGAAAAGCCCGTAAATACTATTATACTTCCCGTCACACAAAACCGAAACCCTAGGAAAATCTCCATAGTCCGTTGAGTATTGTGTGTTTGGTTAGAACTTCTGGGTGGTTTAGAGCGGTTCGAGCGCCGAGTCGAGCTAAACGATTGCCCAGATCGACTTTATACTTGGATAATTACGGGCTTATCGAGGTAAATATCTTGTCCTCTATTGTAATTGGAAATTACATGATTGTTAGACTATATAGTGAAGTATACTATATATGTAATCAACGTCATTGTCGGCAATGTCTTCGGACTTAAGCCCAATAATAAGAAACCTTTTCGAAAGAAGAGTAATCAATCTTTTTACATAGGATCAGACATGAGACCTTGTGTAGCTTTTCCGCGAGGTAGAATTGTGCACGCCGTTAGATGATGAACCCCCGTCAAGCTTGATAGCTACCCGATAGAGAGAGATTTACGCCATGTGGGGAGGTGTCGCCGAATTTTTGTAGAATGTTCACGGCGGATCTAAATGTTAATGTCACTTGTGGCCTTATAGTCAAGTACCACGTGGCGCGATCCATCGCAAGGAGCAGCCGACGGCTCAAGTACTGAGCGCTTTGCTATTAGTCGATACTGCCGCGAGGTATGTGAACCTCTTCCTATCTCTTCTAGCATGATATGTGAACTATGTAGTACGGTAGACGCATGTGCTAAATGTATTTGATTGGTTTAAAACATAAAGTGTTATAACGCTTTACGGGAAGTCGTTATAACACTTTTACGCTGGTAAGAAAATACTGTGGTTTTTAAAAGGTAATCGATTTGAACTATAACCGCTTGTTATGTGTTAATAAAGAACTTGAAGTAATACTTGGTTTTTGAAAACTTAAGAGTTATACTAGCTTTATGGGAAGTTAGGTATAACGCTTAAGAATGTTTTACCGATTTCGAAATCGAACGGGTATCGATAAACCATCGCAGTTAATAAAAGGAAATGTTTTGACTAATTAAGTATTATTAAACCAAGAGAAACTTCCATCCGCATAGAAGCTAAGATGAGACAAAATGATATTTCCTAGATCATGGTCAGTAATAAGATTGTTATAAACAAGAATATCCTACTCACATATAAGGCTTATGTTTCGATTGTTTAAAGGAGAATTATATCCTTAAATGAATAAGACTACGAACTACTAAACCTTTCTAAAATAAGAACCGTGAACATCGAAATTAGGCAAACTTGAACATTGGAAATTAGGCAAACTTGAACAAAGGGAAAAGGATGTTGCTACTTGATTTTACAAAGAGAAGTAATTGATTTACTTTAAAAAGATAGTCACTCTATTTTTATACTACGTATTGCGTGACATCGCGAAAGTAACGATCTTTTAAAGAGTTAATGATGAAGTACTTGGGGATAAAACCCCGAACTTGTTGGCATATAGTAGAAAGTACCTCGTGTGTATAACTTGATTGTGTTGGTTTGTGATAGCCTTGTAATACTTTCTTGTTGATTGATAAGTAAACACGCCAGACGCCACGCAAGTTAGCATCTCGTGATGCTCAGGTAAAGGGGTTTTTCCTTTGTTGCGCTTATGTTGTTTAACGATAAGTCGTTATGTTAGTATTTTACATCACTCATCTCGAGATGATTCCGGGTTGTCTCCGACGCGGGTAGACTCAAAGCGGTCGATGGACCTATGATTCGAGAATACCTACGCAGTCCTGCGGGCCTATGCGCGAGCTACGAGTTCCGTGTTAGCGGCCCTTTACGGGCACGCGTCCATGCGGCCACGCGGATCGAAGTCCGTGATCGACGCCGGGAGTAGCTACCGACGCGGGAATACCTCACGCGCCGACGAGATTGGCCTACGCGAGTCGCGGAAGTTCCGTGGCTTGACGCGCACATTAGATATCGCGCAAGGGGCCGCCTTTGATCACGTGACGGCCAGACAGCATCTTATGATACGCTTCATGACCTTGTTGGTACTGTGGTGTTAGTAGCTCGCCATGCCTTCGCATTACCCCGCACGCAGTTATTATGGCACAAAGGGACTCGTGTTCATGCGGTGTTCTGGTGCTTTTATATCATAAACCGCCATGGCGGAAGGTATTCCACGCACGATTGATGTCGCGGGCGCGAGACCCATTATTATATTCGAGTAACGACTTTGGCGCGAGTCCCCGACTTGATATGATCGCTTGTTTATCGTGAATCGTAGTTTTGTTATCATACATGTCTCCCGCTTTATATAGACTACTATGATTCCATTTACGTATTTTCGCCACATACTGCACCGTCAGATCGACTCCTTCGGCCGCGCTCACGCCGCAGTCGAGGTACACCGCCGCTGATCCTAGCTTTCGTGGTCACAACATCGTACGGAAGCCCCGCCTCCGAGGCTTATCACTGTATATTCCCGTCGTAATAGGTGTTTACATTCGTGGCTCGGGCCCCGTCCCGCCATTGCCGCCGATTTTCTAGAGGTCTGTAGTAATCGCAAGTGTGGTTTGTAAAGAAAGGATTAAACCGCTCATTTTGAAAGAGTTGTTATTATTATTTACGCCGGGCGGCAAGTTTTCTAAAGATAATTGTTGTACGCTTCGTTATTTCATGTTGTTGTGTTATGTTCCGCCGATTTCCGACGTCAGATCACTGTGGTGCCCGGTAGGCACTACCACGCGCCCGGTTCGGTCGTGACAAAAGTGGTATCGTGAGCGCTAATCTCTGAAAGTTGTCTACGCATCGTGATCCAGCAGAGTCTCGATTATCGCGTGTCGCGCACTACATCAATAATCGTGAGGCTATGTGGTATTTAGATTGGTTTCTATTCTTCTCACCGAGATCGCCTCAGAGTCGTGTAAGTCGACCTCCGACGAAATTATTTCCTTATCGCTATGCCTCCGTAGTGGCAAACCCGCCCAGAGGCAGGCGCCGGCGGAGTCGCGAGCAGAGTTCGCAGGGTTACGAGGGCACAGCCCAATCATCACCCGAGTTAGGTGCTTCATTCGGGATTTCGCGACATCACTAGCCCCAAGAAAGTTTAGCACGCGCGGCAGCCTCACCGCGCCATGATATTTGAACCTTCGCCTACCACTCAGAACAGAGAATATGGATTGCAAAGAGGCGATTCACATTAGCTATGGATTTAACTACCGCAGAGTATACCGATGCATCACAGTCTTGATGTAATATCAACGGTAGGTTGGCAAGAGTAGTTCTTCGCTTAGATTGAGCATGGCCTGTACGAGCTTATACACAAGCAGTCCGAGAAACGAGAGATCGACGTTAACCAAGGACATGCAGGTGCAGGCCGAGCAAAGGTCCTTTGGTAACTTTCGAGGCGAGTCACCTCACCAAAGATTTGATTATGCACATCCACAACGCAGAGTGGTCTTCCACGGATTTCGTGACGCTCGTACGCAGGAGTCGTTAGAACCCGTGGCTTCCGGCTCATTAAGCTGGCGTGACGCCATCCCGGAATGTCGCTTTTAGTCGGGTACTTGTTGCACCTACGACCGCCGTGGTCCGATGTCGAAAGAGTGTCCTCGCAGGAGGACTTAGCCTTCGTGATCGCGGTAGTTCGTCACCTTCCTTAGCATGCAACTCACGCGTGTTTGATTAGAACGATCAGGAGCAAAAGAGATTCGTGCATATCCTTAACCCTAGAGTTCGTGATGCTGTGATAAGACGGGTATATCATAAGTGCTATGTTTTGATAGCAACTGTTAATATTTGTGATTAGAAATCATGGTTAGTAACCGGGAAGATTGGGGATAGAGAAAGTGAGCCTTAGAGTTTTATACGTAGAAACCTTAGAGGTGCGCCGTCGAGTAAAGGTGAAGTGTTATGCTTGATCCTTATCTGAGTGCATAGCCGCACGCGAGCCATGTTTGTGGGATAAGTCCCCGAAAGCGTGATTTGAAAGAGGTAGTCGAGCCAAGACCGCCAGGTTTTCAAACGTGATTAGCGAGATTGTTCCTGACGGAGCTAGTATCACAAGGCTGCCGGTCGGGTTGAGGCCACGCCGCGTCAACCCGCCAGAGGTTTGGCGGTGGGGTCGTTGTGGTGGTCCCGCTTGTGTTAGGCTGCGAGGGTGTTAGGCCCAAGTTTAGTTAACCAAAGATACGAGTTCGTGGACGCTCGACCAGCTGGGTCGCCGGTGAGGTCACCGCCTTGCCTTCTAGCAAAGACGCTTTACCTACAGTTGTTGATTTTATCGTAAAGGTTGTAAGGCTGCACGGGTGCCTACCTTCACCTTATGACGCATAAACCGAGCCCAGGTACGCGCTGTTTTTGTTTTCGAAAGTTTTACCGTGCAAGGTTAAGAACTCAAAGAGTCTCAGACCGCATTCGCCGACCGTGGTTGATTTCAGGTAGTTGTGGGGATTGTTGTCTCCTCGGAGAGGGAAATGTTTTTAACTACCATTTCTGTTCTGATGTCGCTTACGAAGCCTTGTGGGCGGAAGTGTAAGCTGCCTGGCCGATTGTCTGGATGTTGGCGCGTTCGCATAATGTTCAGCCTGCTCCAACAGATCTGGTTAATGGTAAGCTTGTCTAAGTTCCGCACTCGAGGAATGACGGATAATCTGGCGACGACGCTAGAGTTCAGCCGACGGCCTGCCTTTCATTACCACCGTTGGGTGTGACGAGTTTTGGAAACAGAGGAACTTAGCCCGAGCTGTTTGGGGCCCTTTGAGTTCATGTGAAGCACAGGCCAGTTGCCTATATGTTAGCTTTGCCGTCCGACTTAGGAGAGATGTCCGGCCTTTCGTATTGTTATGTTCGAAAGTATCGAGATCCATCCAGAGTGTTCCCGCTTAATGATGACCACGTTAGAGATAGTAACCGAAGTTTCGGAATCAAGCAAAGATCAAGAGTTCGAGCGTACGACCGCGCAGTTGATCGACGCAACCGCATCATTTGTCGGGTCGCTCGAGAAGGTTTATGCCTCGCAAAGTTGACAAAAGTGGTATCACGTGGTAAGAATTTGAAGGTACGGCACGTAGCGGAAGAAGCGAGCGTGTATGGCGAGCGATGGATCATTTTGTGGAGAAAGTGCGTAAGAAATTATATTTAGACTGACGGAGCGCCAGTGACGTTAGAGGTGTGTCCTCGTGGACTCGAAGGTAAGTACTTTGCAAGTTGGTTCCGTACACGCGTGGCGTGATTGTTTTCGTAAGCATAAAGTTGAAGACTATATCGACGCCGCTTGTTTTGAGATTCTAGAAGGAACATTCGGACGAATGTTTCGGAGGGAGAATGTTATACCGTATTTCCGCAGTACGTGACGCAGGACGACGAGGAAATTTCGAACTTCAAGTAGGCTCGCCGATTTAATTTTGTGCACAACACCCTGCTAGAGTCGCCGCTAAACGCTTTCACTACCGTAGGAATTTCCGGCATGCCATATTTTATTTTATGGATTTTTCCGAGAGACGAACATTTTGGATCAACAAGAGGGCTACACTTGTCACCCTCTCACTGAACACCTGGCTGGCCAAGCTCCGAAAGTTGGCCATTTTTGTCACGAGTAGGTAGGATATTTGTGTGTTAGTTGGTTAAGGGGCACTGGCAAGATCTTCGCCCTACACTTGCCTTGCACTTGGCATGATCTCGCCATTGGTTGGCCTTCACTTGACCTATAAATACCACTCCCTTTGGAAGACAAATTCATCCTTTCCACAAATTTGCCTAAGTCTCAAAGCTCTTCTCCCTCCCTTTGTGTCGAAGTTCGCCCACAGCAGGCCTCCTCAGGCCGGTGAGCACCCCCTCTAGGGTGCTAGCCGAGATGTACCCCTAGCCTAGTTGTTCAGATAATACCCTCTCATGGTGTAGAAATACTCAAAAGTATTGTTATAATGCCCAAATTACCCAGTCGATACCCAGTAGTATTCTAAGGTTATACCTATACGAAAGCCTGTAAATACTATTATACTTCCCGTCTGTCACAAAACCGAAACCCTAGGAAAATCTCCACAGCCGTCGAGTATTGTGTAGAAGTTGGTTAGAACTTCTAAGGGTGGTTTAGAGCGGTTGGAGCACCAGAGCTGAGCTAAACGATTGCCCATGATCGACTTTATACTTGGATAATTACGGCTTATCGAGGTAAATATCTTGTCCTCTATTGTAATCGGAAATTACATGATTGTTAGACTATATAGTCAAGTATACTATATATAGAATCGACCGCTGTTACAATGCCTTTGGACTTAAGCCCAATAATAAGAAACCTTTTCAAAGCAGAGGCATCGAATCGCTTTTTACATAGGATCAGACATAAAGAGACCTTGTGTAGCTTTTCTCGAGGCAGAATTGCGTACGCCCATAGATGATGAACCCCCGGTCGGCTTCGATAGCCGCCTGATAGAGGAGAGATTTACGCCACATGGGGAGGGCGCCGAATTTTCTCGCACGTTCTACGGGGATCTAAATGTTAATAAGCGCCAGGCCTTACAGGTTGAAGTACTACGTGGCGCGATCCATCGCAGAGTAAAACCGTCCTGAAGTACTTGAGCGCTTTACATTAGTCGATACTGCCGCAGGTATGTGAACCTCTTCCTATCTCTTCTAGCATGATACGTGAACTATGTAGTACGGAGACGATACGTGTTAAATGTATTTGATTGGTTTAAACATGTTATAACGGCTTTACGAAGTGGTTATAATAAATTTATGCTGGTAAGAAAATACTGTGGTTTTTAAAAGGTAATCGATTTGAACTATAACCAAGCTTCATATGTGTTAATAAAGAATCCTGAAGTAATACTTGGTTTTTGAAAACTTAAGAGTTATACTAGCTTTACGAAGTTAGGTATAACTCTTAAGATCGTTTTACCATTTCGAAATCGTAACGTATCGACAAACCATCGCAGTCATAATAAAAGGAAATGTTTTGACTAATTAAGCATTATTAAAACCAAAGAGAAACTTCCATCCGCATGTAAGCCAAGATGAGACAAAATGATATTTCCTAGATCACGGTCAGTAATAAGATCGTTATAAACAAAGAATATCCTACTCACATATAAGGCTTATGTTTCTCGGATTGTTTAAAGGAGAATTATATCCTTAAATGAATAAGACTACGAACTACTAAACCTTTCTAAAATAAGAACCGCGAACATTGGAAATTAGGCAAACTTGAACATTGGAAATTAGCAAACTGAACAAGGAAAAGAACGTTGCTACTTGATTTTACAAAGAGAAGTAATCGATTTACTTTAAAAAGATAGTCACTCATTTTTATACTACGTATCGTGCGACATCGCGAAAGTAACGATCTTTTAAAGAGTTAATGATGAAGTACTGGGGATAAAACCCAACTTGTCGGCATATAGCAGAAAGCACTCGCGTGTATAACTTGATCAGGTTGGCTCGTGATAGCCTTGTAATACTTTCGTTGATTGATAAGCAAACACGCCAATGCCACGCACGTTAGTATCTCGTGATGTTTGTAAAGGGGTTTTTCCTTTGTCAGGCTTACGTTGTTTAACGATGTCGCTATGTTAGTATTTTACATCACTCATCTCGAGATGATTCCGGTTACCGCCCACGCGGCAGACTCAAAGCGTCGACGACCTATGATTCGAGAATACCACGCAGTCCTGTGGGCCTACGCGAGCTACGAGAGTTCCGTGTTAGCGGCGCCCCTTACGGGCACGCGTCCACGCGCTACGCGGATCGCGTTCCGTGATCGACGCCGGGAGTAGCACCGACGCGGGAATACCTCACGCGCCGACGAGATCGGCCTACGCGAGTCGCGAAGTTCTGTGGCTTGACGCGACATTAGATAACGCGCGTGGCCGCCTTTGATCATGCGACGGCTTCAGACAGATCTTATGATACGCTTCACGACCTTGTTGGTATCGCTGGGTGCAGAGTTCGCTATGCCTTCGTGATTTACCCCGCACGGTGTTATTATGGCAATGTGCGGACCGTGTTCATGTGTTCGGGTGCTTTATATCATAAATCGCCAGCAGCGAAGGTATTCCACGCATGATTGATGTGGGCGTGAGACCCATTATTATATTCGAGTAACGACTGAGGCGAGTCCTCGACTTGATACGATCGCTTGCTTATCAGGAATCGTAGTTTTGTTATCATACATGTCTCCCGCTTTATATAGACTACTATGATTCCATTTACGATTTTCGCCACATACTGTACCTATTGCATCGACCTCCTTCGGCCGTTTACGCCGCAGTCGAGGTACACCGCCGCCGATCCTAGCTGTGGTCGGCCAACACGGAAGCCCTGCTTTCTCGAGGCTTATCGGGTATATTCTCGCCGTAATGTGTTTACATTCGTGGTTTGGCGGGGCCCGCCCCGCCATTGCCGCCGATCTTTTCAGAGGTCTGTAGTACCGCTGCAAGTGTGGTTTGTAAAGAAAGGATTAAACCTGCTCATTTTGAAAGAGTTGTTATTATTATTTACGCCGGGCGGCAAGGTTTAAAGATAATTGTTGTACGCTTGTTATTTCATGTTGTTGTGTTATGTTCCGCTGATTTCTCCGATGTTGTATCACCAGGGTGCGTGGTAGGCACTACCACGCCCGGTTCGTCGTGATAAGCCACCCTCGACGCGTGGAATACCTCGCGGGCCTACGCGAGCGGCTTACGCGAGTCATGAAGTTCCAGACTAGACGCCACATTTGATATCGCGCGCAGTGGCTACCGATCATGTGGCGCTTCAGACGCACTGATACGCTTTATGACCTTGTTGATACTGTGGTTTTAGGCCGGCTATGCCTTCGCATTTACCCCGCACGGTTTTATTGGCGACATACGCGGACCCGTGTTCATGTGTATTCCTTGGTGCTTTTATATCATAGATCACGGCAGCCAGAAGGTATTCCACGCATGATTGATGTTGTGGGCGTGAGACCCATAGTTATATTTGAGTGACGACTTGAGGCGTTAGTCCTCGACTGATACGCATCGCTATATTATTACGAATCAGAGTTTGCTATCATACATGTCTCGCTTTATATAAACTACTATGATTTCATTTACGTATTTTTCGGGCACATACTTGGTACCGTTGATCGACTCTCGGGTCGCTCATGCCGCAGTAGAGGTACACCGCTTGTTGATCCTCGCCATGTGGTCACATTTCGCTTGTAAGCTCCGCTTCTCGAGGCTTATCAAATGTATAGTCCGTCGCTGTGTACTACATTCAGGTACGGCGGCGGCCCCGTCCCGCCATCGTTGTCATATCATTCTGTGAGGTCCAGTAATCGCCGTGGCAAAGTTTGTAAAATGGATGTAATCGCTCGGATTAAGTTTTTATATATATATGCCGAAAGGCAACTTTTCTCGTGATAACTGCTTTCACACTTCATGTTATTTCATGTCTTATTTTATATTCTCACGATTACTGACATGTCTACTGGGTGCCCTGGTAGGCACCACCACGCGCCCGGTTCGGCCGTGACAAAGTGGTATCGAGCGCTTAATCATCTGGAAAGTGTCTGCATCAGATCTAGTGAAGTCTTGATTATCGCAAGGCACCACACCAATAATCGTGAGGCTATAGGATATTTAGGATCGTTTCATTCTTCTCACTCGAGATCGTGGCTTAGAGTTGTGTTATGTCGGACCTCTAACGATTTCTTTCCCTTACCGCCTCCGTAAAGGCAACCCGGCCTGGGGCAAGGCGCACCGTGAGTCGCGAGTAAAGTACGTAGGGTTACGAGGGCACAGCCCAATCATCACCGTGGTGTTTCATTCGGGAGTTCTCGCGACATCGCCACTTCAGCAGAAGTTTAGCACAATGGCGCTAGCTCCTATCGCGCCATGATATATTAGCTTCCTCGGCCCAATCGAACGAAATATGGATTACAAAGGAACGGACTCACATTAGCTATGGATTTAGCAACCGAGAGTATTTTATGTACCGATTTATCGCGTTCCTGATGACTATCTACAGAGGTTGTGCAAGAAAGAGCTCTTCGGGCGAGTACTGCTCAAGCGTATGGCTTACGCAATGTGCCGAGAAACATAGATCGACGTTAACCAAAATCAGCAAAAGAGGCCGCAATTAGGTCCTTTAGTAATTTTCGAGGCGAACCGCCAAGAAGCAGTAATGAATACGCGCCCACCAAGTAGAGGTCCTCCACAGTGGTTCGTGACGCTCGGTACGCCGTTGGGTCGAGCTCCGGTGGCTTCGATTCACAGATACACGCAGGTTCCAACAACGGATCGATTTTCTCGCATTCACAGCTAAGGCGCGCCATCCCGGAATGTCGCTTTTTGTTGGTACTTGTTATGTTAAGTCACAAGCAGGCCATTTTGCATGAAATTGTCCTACCAAAGGTGGCGCGGATGTAGGACTCGGGCCTTCGTGATCGCTGGTTAGTTCATCACCTCCCTAGCTACGCGCCTAACAGTATGTGACGGGATTAGAATGACAAAGGGAAGCCAAGCAAAGAGATACGTGCATATCCTTAACCCTCTGTAGATTGTATGGATAAGATAAGTGTATCTAAGTGTTATGTTCAGATAAAGCATCAGGTTAATTGTGATTAGAAATCATGGTTAGTTAAAAGTGGTAAGATCGGGATAAGGAAAGTGTGAGCCTTAGAGTTTTATACGGGAGACCTTGCAAGGCCATCTCGAGTAAAAGATTTATATTTTTATGTTTGACCCTTATCGAGTGCATAGTACACATGAGATATGTTTGTGTGATAAATCCCGAGTGGTATGAAATGAAAGAGATAGTGAGCCAAGAATACCCTAGGTTTTCGTGAATTTGATCGTGAGATTGTTCCGATCGACGAACAAGAGTTTTGCGATAATGGTCGTGGTCGAGGACCGATATGGTCAACCCGCCGCCCAGAACTCGCGTGCCAATTCGAGGTGGTCCCGCCAAAGCGGCGGGTCACGAGGTGTTAGGCCCAAGTTTAGTTAACCATCGACGAAGTTCGTAATGCTGGTCGACCAAAGGCTCGCCGACGAGGTCGCCCCATCTTGCCTCTCGGGCCAGACCGCTATTCCTACAGTAGGTTACGCGAGATGTTACTCGGAAGGTTGTCAGGCGTCGCACGAGGTACCTACTTTCATCTTATGACAGCCGTTGTTTGGATTTCGTGGTAGCCGCGAGGATTGTCTCCGCTGGCGAGTGTTTTATAGCTACCATTTCAAAGATTCTGACATCGCCTTACGGCCTCGCAGGGCGGAAAGGTAAGTCACGGCCGATTGGTTCTGACGTTGGCAAGGTTCGGGATAGTTGGTTCATACTTGTTTGGCAGGACGCTGGATAGCGTAAGCTTATCCGTAAGAGATTATTGGCACCGAGTCACCGGTCGTATGATAATCGGCGACGACGCTGAGTTCGTGCCGACTGGTCTTCAAGGTACCACCTGAAAGCGGTGACGAAGTTTTTGGAAAACAGAAACTTAGCCTCGAGGTACTTGGAGAGTTTTTAGATCCTTTCGAGGATAGGACAGGTTGCCTATAGGTTAGCATTGTCGTCCACTTAGGAGGCAGACGTCCGGCCTTTCGTTGTTATGTTCGGAAGCGTACCGAGATCCATCCAGAGGTTCCCGCTAACGATGACTAAGTCGAGGCAGAACCCGTAGATTTGAAACCAAGCAAAGAGCGTAAATGTGGGTGTTATGAGAAAGAGGTCGAGCATACGGCGAGGTACGACGAGTAAGGGAAGAAGTGAAATGTGTTAAGAGAATGTTGATCGCTTCGCTGAGTATCGCTAGACTTTGGGTGGGAGCTGGATGTTAGAGGTGATTCCTCGTGAGACTTGGATGTAAGCATTTGCGCTGGTGTTATTTTGTGGCCATGCGTGGCATTGCAACTTGTTTAAGTTAAGAGGAACTTTATCGTTATCCGCCTGGTATGAACATTCGGACTAATGTTTCGCGAGGGGAGAATGTTATACCCAGATTTCTGCAGTATGTACGCAAGGGCGCACGCAAAAGTTTAAGCCTGGTAGGCAAAGGGCGAAATTTGTTCACAACAGCTTAAAAGAATCGCTTTCCGACTAAACGCTCCTGACATCGCAAGGGAAAATACGGCTGCAACATTTATAATTTTATGGATTTTTCCGAGAGATGGAATATTTTGGACCAACGAGAGGCTTACACTTGTCACCTCAAGTTGGCGGTTTGGTGGCCGATTGGTGCTCATTTCGTGGCATGTTTGTGGCTCAAACCACGGGTCAACGTTCGATAATCGCGAGTAGATGGTTAGGGGCACTGGGCAAATCCTCACCTCCACTTGCCCCCACTTGTCTTGATCTCGCCATTGATCGCCTATAAATACCCCTTTGTTGAAGACTTCTTCATCCACAAAAATTCTAAGTCTTGAAAACCCTTCCCTTTGGAGAGTTCTCGCCCAAGCCTCCTCCCCTCATGAGGCCTCGCCGAGAGGTACCCCCTTCCTAGTGGTGCTAGCCGAGAGTACCCCTACCTTGAGTTGTTTCATAAAATACACCCCCTTGGTAGAAAAGTATTCTCCAAGTATTGTTACATTATTCCAAAATACTCGCCCAAATACCTTGTAGTATTCTAAGGTTACCCCTATACTAAAAGCCCGTAAATACTATTATACTTTCCTTCACAAAAACGAAACCCTAAGGAAAACCTTCATGTTTGTCAAGATAAGAAGTTGCATAGAACTTCTAAGGGTTGTTTGAGCGGGTTGGAGCGCCAGCAGTGAGCTAAACGTCTGCCAGATCGACATTTAAACTTGGATAATTTTGGGCTTATCGAGGTAAATACTTTGACCTTCTAGTAATTGGAAATTACATACCGTAGTAGCATAGAAATGAATATAAGATTCATAGAAGGATATTACGTAAGAGAATTGAACTGTAATGAAGGATATTACGTAAAAGAATTGAATCAAATCACATCGTAAGAATATTAAAGTAGTTAAGAATTAAATCAGATTTACATGGATCAGATTTACAGAGACTCAGGTAGCTTAACTGTAGGGAAGGTCTGATTTTCCGTAGAAAATAGAAACCCCCGCTAGAATATTCTACAGAGTAGTTCAGACGCTGATAGACGGTATGGCCTTTATAGGTCGAATGCTCCGCGAGCAGCACGTTCTACTGAAAGGTGACAAGGCTAGCCGTTATAGCCGTGAGCCGCTTTGCTTAATTGTCGATAATCGCCGCGAGGTATGTGATTCTTCCTATCCTCTCGAGCATGATATTTTAAAAGAATATATATAGTACCGTAGACGCACGCCATGTTAACCGAACGTGGTTTTTCAAGCGATGTCTTTGACTCGAGTCCAAATAATAAGAATCTTGAAGATTTCAAAAGAATTAAGAAACCTCTTTGAAAGAAGAGTAATACTTGGTTTTAAAAGCTTAAGAGTTATACTAGCTTTACGGGAAGTTAGGTATAACGACTTAAGAGAGATAAAAGAATGGTTTATTGATTTTAGAAGTTAAGAGACTTGATCTTAAAAGATAAGAGACTTGACTTAATTATATTAATATGAATTTTGTTAAAAGTGTGAAACCTCATTCGTGAGTAATGAGTACTTGGTTTTTAAAAAGGAATAATGTTTACCGATTTCGAAATCGTATTGGTATCGAACTAACCACCGCACACGCTAATAAAGTGGAAATGTTTTGACTAATAAAGTATTATTAAACCCAAGAGAAACCTCCATCCGCATAGAAGCTAAGACGAGACAAAATGATATTACATTTCCTAGATCATGGTCGCTTAATAAGATTGTTATAAACAAGAATAACCTACTCACACATAAGGCATAATGCTTTCAAATGGTTTTAAAGGAGAATTATATCATTAAGGATTAAAACTATGAACTACTAAACCTTTCAAAATGAGAAACTTGAGCATTTGAAATTAGGCAAACTTGAACGCTTGGAAAATAACGTTGTTACTTCGATCTTTACAAAGTGGAAGTGTTTTGGTTTATTTGAAAAGATAGTCACTCTATTTTTATACTACGTATTGTGTGACTTTTGTGAAAGAAACAGATCTTTAAAGAGTTAATGATGACGACTTTGGGGATAAAACCCAACTTGTTAACATAAAGTAGAAAGTACTTCGTGGAATAACTTGATTGTGTTGGTTTGTGATAGCCTTGTAATACTTTCTTGCTGATTTGATAAGTAAACATGTTAGGACGCCACGGTGATAAAGATCTTGTAATGTTTGTGTAGTGGGTTTCTTGTCAGGCTTATGTTGCTTAACGATAAGTCGCATGCTAGTATTATATCACTCACCTCTTGACACGATACCGTGGGTTAAGTCGTCCACGCGGTAGACTCAGCGGCCTCCGGGACCATGATTCGAGAATACTTACGGGTCCAGGGACCTACGCGAGCTACGAGAGTTCCGTGTTACTGCGTGCGGTTATACCTCACGCGTCTATATGGCTACGCGGATCGCGAGTCCAGACGATTTACGGGAGTAGCTACCCGATGCTGGGGAATACCTCACGCGGCCTGCGAGTGGCTTATGCGAGTCGCGGAAGTTCCAGACTAGACGCCACATTTGATATCGCGCGAGTGGCCGCCTTTCGATCACGCGGCGCTTGACATGCACTCGTGATACGCTTTATGACCTTGTTGGTACTGGTGGTTTTAGTAGTCGGCTATGCCTTCGCATTACCCTGCAGACGTTTTATTATGACACGTGGGACCCGTGTTCATGCGTATTCCTTGGTGCTTTTATATCATACACCGCAGCGAGTAAGGTATTCCACGCATGATTGATGCTCAGGCGCTGAGACCCATAGTTATATTCGAGTGATGACTTCTGAGGCGCGAGTCCCCGACTGACATGACCGCTATATTATCGCGAATCGTAGCTTGGTTATCATACATGTCTCCCGCTTATATAGACTACTATGATTTCATTTATAGTATTTTTCGCCACATACTGGTACCGTTATCGACCTCCTTCGGCTACGCATCGCCGCAGTAGAGGTACAACAGCTTGTCGATCTCGCCATGTGGTCACGTCATTGCTTGGGAAGCTCCGCTTCCCGAGGCTTATTACCGTATAGTCCGCCGCAGGTACTTACATTCGTGGGTATGACGGCCCCGTCCCGCCATTGTTGTCATATCATTCTGCAGAGGTATGTAGTACCGCGTGGCGTAGTTTGTAAAAGTGGATGAATCGTCGGATTTAAGTTTTTATATATATATGCCGTAAAGGCAACTTTTCTCGTATAATCGCTTCACACTTCATGTTATTTCATGTCTTGTTTTATATTCCGCCGACACTGGATGATGTCTACTGGTGCCCGGTAGGCACCACCACTGTGCCCGTTCGGTCGTGACAAAAGTGGTATCGTAGCGCTTAATCCTGAAAGTTTCGCGCACATCTAGGAAGTTCGATTATCTGCGGTTGCGCACCACACCAATAATCGTGAGGCTATAGATATTTAGGATTGGTTTCATTCTTCTCACCGAGATCGCGCTTAGAGTCGTGTTATAAGTCGACCTCTAACGATTTCTTTCCTACCGCTATGCCTCCGCGTAAGGCAACCCGCCCGGATGGCAAGGCAAATGGCGAGTCGCGAGTAAAGTACGTAGGTTACGAGGCACGTGCCCAATCATCACCGGGTGGTGTTTCATTCGGGAGTTCTCGCGACATCGCCACTTCAACAGAGTTTAGCACATGGCAGAATTCCACCGCGCCATGATATATGAGCCTTCGCCCACGACGGAACAGAGAATATGGATTACAAAGGAACGGACTACATTAGCTATGGATTTAGCAACCAGAGAGTATTTTATGTACCGATTTATCGCGGTCTTGACGACTATCTAAGCAGAGGTTGTGCAAGAGTAGCTCTTCAACAAGCTGAGCATGTCCTCATGCGTATGCTTATGCGCAACAGCCGAGAAACATAGAGATCGACGGGTTAACCAAAATCAAAAAGAGGCCGTAATGCAGTGTCCTTTAGTAATTTCGAGGCGAACCGCCAGCCAGCTAACGTAATATGCGCCCACAAGATGAGTGGTCCTCCACTGTGGTTCGTGACGCTCGTAGCCGAGCTGGTCAGAGTCGTGGCTTCATTCACGATACACGAGTTCCAAACCGGATTCGCTTCCTCAGATTCACAAGGGCAGCGCCATCCCGGAATGTCGCTTTTGTTGGTACTTGTTATGCTATGACGCCAGGCCATTTTGCGAGAAATTGTCCACTGCAGGCTATAGTACATTTAGGATTACGCACTACATCTATAAACCTGGAGGCTATAGTACATTTAGGATCGTTTCTCTTCTCACTCGAGATCGCGACAGAGTCAGGTTGTTGGTAGTCTCTCTCTAACGGTTATTTTGATTGGCAGATATGAGAAAGACAAAATGACCCGTAAAGGATTATATGGACTTCAGATCCAAGCTGGTAAAACTATTGTACAGCTTGGTATAACGATGATGTGTATCCAGACGTATATATTTGGGGTCATATATGGCCTAGAATGACATGAGTTACCATGAGTTGGTTAAGCCTTAATAATTACTGAAGGTGTGAAACAATTTATTGAATCCACACCTAGGCTTTATATATGTACTTATTTGGAATAGTCACAGGTAAATGAATCACTAATATCGTGATAGACTCTTGAAAGATCGTGTTTAATCGCTTACGGACATACCATGTTATTAGATTGCTTTTTGTATGCTTAAGTGAGATGCACAATAATATTTTTATGGAGTAAATATGGTTGTTGTGATTAGGACAACATGATATCGAGATTATCGTAAACTATGATATCGAGATTATGAGAAACTATCTTACCCGATGGCGAGGGATAATGTAAGATCGGGACATGGAATAATCGAGAATTATGGAATAATCGAGAATTGTGGAATACTAGATAACTATCGGTGATTTTAGATGAACATTCGAGGACTAATGTTTCTGGGGAAGGATGTTACACCGTAATACCGTGCTACTAATCGAGAACGTGATTAATGATTTAAGATTTGAATTTTGGAAGGAAAGAATAATTACATTTTCTAAGGAAAATTTCGAAAAACGCGACTTACGGAAAAAATTATTAACTTGGAGTATAATACTTCTAATTGGATTTACGGACTTAGTATTGGATTATAAGGTGTTGAATTGATAATACGGGTCCGCTGAGAATTTCACAATTTCATGGACCTTCAAATATTATAATATTTTGGACCAACCTGAGGGCGACACGTGGCACCCTCCACTTGTCCGGCTAAGATGACAACAAATTAGATATTTGAGAGGGACAAGGGACACGGGTCCCACTCCACTTGGTTATACATATCCAAGTCTTGCAAGACTTGATCACTTTACACTTAGACCAAAAATAAGCTCTCATCTTCTCCCTTTAGCTCCATAATTTCGAGATCCTCGCTAAGAACAACCATTGTTGATCAATTTATTTCTCCAAGATTATGCCCTTAAACCAAGTGCTAAGCCTAGATTAATATTCTACACGCTTACTTGTCTTGGCCGAAAGTTGATGCCAAAACCCTAGGGTTCCGTCTACTTTTTGGAAGTGAGATTAAAAGAGAAGTTGCTCCTAAGGTTGTAGGGGGTACATATATGTGATTGGAACTTGAAGAAGTCGAGCGAAACGAAATCATGCACCAATAAAGACCGGACTGTTTTAAGGCATTTGGCAAAAATGAGGTAAAAGTCCATATTCTTTTAAAGTAATTGGATATTACTTATTGTTATTATGTATGGATGAACTTGTGTTAGAAAAGAATGAAGAATAAAAGCGTTTGAGCCATTTTTGGGGCTAAACCGATTTGGGATAGATTTGGTGCAAATGGAATTGCTGGTTATTGTCGTTGTTATCTTCACCTATTGCATGTTATAATGGATTAATATTGTTGTTAATAAGTTGTTATAACTTATGTAGAAGTTTTGGAACTCGAATTGGAATAAAATGGATTAAGGAACGAAAGTTATCTGGTCAGAAGTTGTTGTCGTAGAAACCGCCAAAACCGTTAGACGCTGTTGTGTCGTTAGTGGACTGTTTTGAGGTATTAAATGCTGAAATTTAGTTGTTGTTATGCATGTTTATGTAGTAGTTAAGTAATGAAAGTCCTAAGGGAATAAGGGTGTGGAAAGGCGCTAAAAGGCCTCTACATTTTACCCTCATGGCCGGATTGCGGACTGTTTTTACGGGCTGATTTGTGGACTGTTTTGTATAATCTGGGGCAGAATTTACACGCCCAGTTAGGCGTGTAATCCCTTGGCCAACTGTTGGTTGTGCCTTAAATGTGACTTGTTGGTTGATGAATAATGCCTTGGAAAAGGTGGAAAAGTACGAGAAACAGGGCGTCGCCCAATTTTCCGTGAGAATTGAGGGCCATTATTTGGTATAAGTCCTACACTTGATAGCTTATAGTTGATAGAAGTGCTATTGTCATTTTAGGTTGAAGTACTACGATAGCTTATTCTACTAAAGGATGAAATAACTATCAAAGTTAAGGTACTTGAGCATTTTGCTACTTGTCGATAATCGCCGCGGTATGTGAACCCTTCCTTCTTTTGTCATGATTCTATGTATGAAATATATGTGGTGTTATTTCATGATCCCTTCTACTCTAGTAGTTAAGAGGTATGTATGTTGATTTACTTTATGTAAAGCTACGCCTGTTATCCTAAGTTCTTACCAAGTCTACGTGACGCTAAAAGAGTCGTTAGAAGTATTCGAGTCGCAAGTTGACTTTTCTAAGTTACCGCATCTAATAAGAATAAGTATCTAACAAGCCATTGCAGCGTTAATAAAAGAAAATGTATCGACAATCAATTAAATTAAAATGAGTAGAATTTCCATCCGCATGGAAGCTAAGATAAGACAAAATTGTATTACATTTTCTAGATCATGATCGCTTAATAAGATCGTTATAAACAAGTATAACCTATTCACAACGCACAAAAAGTATATGTTACTTAATTTAAAGAGTTTACGTTATGAATTTTAAGACTATGAACCTAAATTTTAAAAAGTTAAGAGACTTTATTTTTCAAGCATGGGTCTTGATTCTTAAATAAGGAATGCCTTGATTTAAAAGTATAGAATACTTGATTTGGAAAGTATTGATTTCTTGATATTCTAAAGATAAGAGACTTGATTTCTAAAGTTAAGAAACTTGATTTCTTAAAAGTTAAGAGACTTAGTATTTTTTTGAAAGCTATGTAACTTGAGTTTTTAAAAGAAGAGGTTTATGGATTTAAGAAGAGAAGGAGTTTTATGATTCTTTTAAGTATGTATGTACGTAGTACTTTTGAGTTTAATTTTCCTAATGTAAAAGAAATAAAAGTGCCTTAAGTTCTCTAAAGTGAAAGGTTATTATAATAGCTTTATGGGGAGTTGTTATAACGATCAAAGAATAAGTGAAAAGATGATTTAAAATATTATGTAAAGAGACATTATCGCCCCTGTGAATGTGTCGGAAATATACCTTACGGGGCGACTATATGACATTATCGCCCCAAGAACGGGCCGGCAAGATACCTTACGCGCGTACTTATATGACATTATCGCATCCCGTGAATGGGCCGGCAAGATACCTTACGGGCAGACTATATGACATTATCGACCCAGGAATGGGCCGGGAAGTATACCTTTACGGGCAGACTATATGACATTATCGCATCCGTGAACGGGCCGCAAAGATACCTTTACGGGCGCACTATATGACATTATCGCGCGTGAATGGGCCAGCAAGATACCTTACGGGCAGACTATATGACATTATCGCTCCAGAATGGGGGGCAAGATACCTTTATGGGCGCATTATATGACATTATCGCCCCAGAATGGGCCGGCAAGATACCTTACGCGGGCATCAGATGACATTATCGCATCCCGTGAATGGGTCCGCAATATACCTTTACGGGCGTACTATATGACATTATCGCCCCGTGAACGGGCCGGCAAGATACCATTATGGGCGTACTATATGACATTATCGCCCAGAACGGGCCGGCAAAGATACCTTTACGGGCGTACTATATGACCTTATCGCGCCCGTAACGGGCCGAGCAAAGATACTTTCGGAAGACTTTGTATGACTTCATCGTGTCCCGCAATGGCCGTTACGTTATCACGCATGGGTAATCAAAGTAAGCTCCCAAATAAGAAGTCCTCCATAAAGGGCGAATTATGTTATGTAATATATGTAAGTTATGTGGAAAACTCGATCAATTCTTAAGTACGTATGTAAGAATATGATGTTAATTTATCGAAAGAAGGAAAATAATGATTAATGTACGATTGATTTCATTAGTTAAAACGGCACTAGGATCCGGTATTTTAATGTTTATACTTGCCCTCGCCATTCTTTTGTACGCTATGATCTTGTTTAATGTACTTTATTTCTGCTCCATACTTAGTACTTGTTGTAATCGAATTTCTGGGGCCGCATTCATGTCCGCAGTTCAGGTACACACCGTGGATCCGCGAGCTTAGGATCCTTGTTCAACATTTTGAGATGGCTCCAAGTTCCGAGTTTTTCATTATGGCTAGGTATATTCAGGGCACGCGGGCCTTGTCCGCCATAGTTGTTGTCACCTTCTTAGAGGTCCAGATTCATACGTGGATGAACTCGTGTAAGTTGTATTACATCATTGACAACGAGACCCTTTCAGTGATTTATATTTATACTTTAAGCCTTTCCCGCTTGCCTTTGTTTTTAAAAAAAGAGTGCTATTTATCTTCCGCGTTTATTTATGTCAGATGGGTATGGTGCCTGTAGGGGCACCAATACGTCGGATTTGGGGCGTGACACTCATCTTCTTCTAGCATGATTCCTTATGATAAAGAAAGTAAATCCTACTCCTTAAATGATCCACTCCTTGATTGTACTTGGATTGACTAATATAGAAGTTGTTCTATATACTTCCTTGATGAAATTTGGATTTTCAAAATGAAAGTGTTTTACTCAAGTACATGTAGTCTTGAAAGGGAAGTACTTTCCAAATCTTTTGGATAGTGCCTTAGTTACAAAACCTAAAGGTTGTTATAACGACTTTAGGGGAGTCAAAGGAGTGATTTACTTAATTGATTTAAAAGAGAAATGACCTGATTTAAAGAGAAGTAACTTGTTTTAAATGTGTGAGTTACCTGAGATTTAAAAGTAGAAGAAACTTGATTTCTAAAGATTAAGAGACTTGAAGTATTTTGAAAGTTATGTAACTTGATTTCTAAAGTTAAGAGGCTTGAAGTATTGTTACACCCCGTAATTCCAAGACATGTATAATAGAATAGACGCGAGAACACAAGACTTGAGAAATTGGTACGAAAGAAAGAATTGTTTTTCCGACGGAAAATCTTCCGAACGTCGGAAAGGAAAAATGTTTGTTGATGAGAATTGGATTCTCAAAATGCATTATTTGAGGAATATAAAATGTATTATTTGAAGAGTATGAAACTTATTATCATTATGGAAATTTATTTTTACGGATTTGATCACGTGGGGCCCACCCGAGGAATTTTACGTTTTGTGGGGCCCACGAGGGTTATGAAATTTTATAGACGAATGGGAGGGCGACATGTGGCACCCCACATGGTCTTGGACGAAATTATACAACGGTATTATGGTCATTGACCAATGTAAAAGATCAAGTCGTGCTAGCTGAGAACGTCGACTAGTCAACTTGCCACTGTAGTTATCCGTGTTATTCATCCAAGCCACACATTTGTTATAATCTTGACCCTTCCTTGTGTTATATATACACACTAGTAGCAAGACAATGTCTTCCACACTTAGAAAAAATTTCACATGTTCTTGCACATTGAGAGTGCTCTCGGGTTCACCATCAATCCCACACAAATTTTTTTAGTTTGTGATCCATTATTCACAAGACTTTAACCCAAGGTCCCTAAGGGTATTGTAAGGATATCTCAATAGAAAGATTTCGGAAAAACGACGTTTTCACGTTAGTCGCAAGACAAAAACCTAAGTCGTTTTCCTAGTTTTGATCGAAATGGAAGAGAAGTTGGTCAGAACTTCTAAAGGCTTCAAATAGCGGATTGGAGCGTAAAGGAAAGGAGTTAAGAGTTGCTAAGGAGCAACTTTGAATCTTGGCATTTATAAGGGCTTATAAAGGTATCAATCTTGTCGTTTTAGTAATTAAGATTACTTATTGTTGTAGCTAAGGATATTAGCAAGCATGAGGTATATAGTATGAAGTTTGATAAGTGTATTGGCTATTTGAACCCTAATCCGAAAACTAGTATGTTTAGCCCTTAAGATTACAATTCAATTTGATTATTAGTTTAAGTCACATGTTATATAAAGAAGGAATTATAGTTGTTGAAGTTGTTTATGACTATATAACATGTTTGACCTAAGAAGTTGGATTGAAAAAGAATTGGTAAGGACGTTTGTTGTTGTACAAGTTAGCCGAGAATGGCTTTGAAAATGGAACTAGTTGGTATTAATTGTGGGGCAGAATTTTACACGTTTTGTAAGGCGTGTAATCCCCTTTGATTGGTTGTTGTATTGAGCCTTAAATGTGGCATGTTGGTTATTGATTATCGGGCCTTGAAAAAGGTGGAAAAGTATGTAAAACAAAGGAGGTGTTCAATTTTCCGTAGAATAAGAGACCGTATACTTAGTATTATTCTACATTAGAAACTAGAAGTTGATAGTCGGTTGTGACCATTATAGGTTGACAATTCTACGAGCGCGATTTGACTTAGTCAGGATTGCCAAAAGGTATGTGAACCATCTCCTCTTCTTCTAGCATGATTCCTTATGATAAAGTAAGTAAACTTACTCCTTAAATGATCAATTCCTTGATCAGATTGATTGCCTAGTATAGAAGTTGTTCTATATACTTCCTTGTTTGTACTTGGATTGCCTAATATATAAGTTGTTCTATATACTTCCTTGATGTACTTTGGATGTTTAAATTGGACATTGTTATAATCCATTACCTTGATGAAGTTTGGATTTTCAAAAGTGAAAGTATTTTACTTGAAGTACATAGAGTCTTGAAAAGGAATGTAGTTTCCAAATCTTGATAGTGCCTATTTCAAAACCTAAAGGTTGTTATAACGACTTTAGGGGAGTCAAAGGAGTGATTTACTTAATTGATTTAAAAGAGGAGAAATAACATGATTTAAGAGAAGTGACTTGTTTTAAAGGTGTGAGTTACTTGAAATTTAAAAGTGTAAGCTACTTGATTTCTAAAGTTAAGAGACTTGAAGTATTTTGAAAGAGAAGAAACTTGATTTCTAAAGTTAAGAGACTTGAAATATTTTGAAAGTAGAAGAAACTTGATTTAAAGTTAAGAGACTTGAAGTATTTTGAAAGTTAAGAAACTTGATTTGAAAGTACGTGATACTTGGTTTTAAAAGTATAAGTCTATCGGTTATAAAAATGAATTTATCTAAAAACTATAAAGGGTTATAACGCTTTATGGGAAGTTGGTTATAACGGCTTTATGGAAGGTTAAGAAAGTTTTCTATTTTGATTGATAGGTACGAGTTGCCTAGGTTATGAAATTAGAAGTTACTTCATTTCAAGTCTTGAAATGAATTTCTAAAGATGTAGTAACTTAGTTTGAAAAATAGACCTGCCTTGACACTACGTGTTAGTATCTTGGGGTTTTATATAAAATGAGTCTTTTGAAAAGAATGGAAGTACGTAGTACTTAGGTTAAAATCGGATTTTTATATAAAACGTAAGTGCCTTGAGTTTATAAAATGAAAGTCTAAAGATTTTATGAACTTGCCTACGTGCCGGTGATAGCCTTTGAGCGCAAGTATTATATTTTACGCCGCGACTTTCTGGAGGGCCTACCGCCTTGTTGTAAGTTTACTTGGACGCATCGACGGTGATGTGGGATTCCACGCATGCTTCCATTATGATTGATCCGACATGCTTATACGATGTGGGATTCCGGCACGCGACCGTGACGCGTTAAATTCCCAAATTATTTGTATTACTCGACACGCTTACACGACGCGGGATTCCGGCACGTGACCGTGAGGCGGTTAGATTCTGATTTGTTTGTATTACCCCGCGGTCATGCTTATACGACGTGGGATTCCGGCACGCGACCACGCGATATTGTTATTCCATGGATTAGCCCTCCATGAGATTTAGTGACGCATGACGGTCCGGTAGAGTCACGCCCAACCCCGGCCCATGATGCCCTTCCCCGGGCACCTTCTACCTAATGCATACAAGTAAACCGCTAATTTAAATAACACCTCATTTTTTTACCAACGACGCAAGGGCAAAGCCGACAAGGCTGCCATATAATATACATAACAAAAGACACTACACCGCATATGAGTCCAATCCCACATACGTAATACGCACTTAAGAGTTTTATCAACTATGACGGACAAGGCCCCGCGTATCTACCATAATCAGACAAAAGCTTGTACTGAAAGAACTTATACCAAAAAGATAAACTCCGAATGTAATGAGCTATCCAAAACTCGAAAGGTCCCACACCGCCGATCACCAAACAACGCACTTAAACTCGCAGATGAACGCAGCCCAAGGAGGTCAAGACGAAGAACGTACCAAGATGTGAAATGCAATCAGAATGAAATCATAATAGTCTAAACAAAACAGAGACATGTATGATAACTCAATTAAAGACACGCGCCTTACTAACAATGAGAGTAATCAAAGTATAGGTAGTAAATCCACTAAATAGGTGGTATAACGATCTTCGGGATTTACCTCATTTATACTCTTACCCCGACGCAGTGGTATAACTATCTGGGATCTACCCTCAGATATACTCTACCCAAGAAGGTGGTAAAGGTGTGGTATAACGATCTGGGATTTACCTCATTTACTTATGGTAAAGCAGCGTATAACGATCTGGGGATTTACCCTCATTTATACTCTTACTCAAGAAGGTGGTAAAGGTGTGGTATAATCCATCTTGGGGATTTACCCTCATTTATACTCTACCAAGAAGGTGGTAAAGCGGTGGTATAACGATCTTTGGGGATTTACCCTCATTTATACTCTTACCCTACCTCAACTGCCATCATACATAACATAAGCACTACCGCTTATCACACAATAAGTAAGCGTTAAGAAATCCCCTAACTTCTTATTAGTCTTATTCATATACACTCTCATTTTGGTTTACTTAAGGCACTAACATGACATTATAACCGAATCTAACCCGCCTCGGTCACCGCCTTAATCCCACATCGTATAAACATGTCCATGAGTAACACAAATAATGGAAGCATACCCGTGAATCCCACATCACCGCTTGCACGCCCAAGTAAACTCACACAGACAAACACCCTCCAACCGAGAGTCGCGATAACGTAATAAAACATAATACTTGTACTCAAATGCTATTACCAACACACATTGGCAATTCTCAATTAAACAAGCCAAAGTACTTATCAAGGCACACATAGAATAATTCTCAATTAAACAAGCCAAAGTACTTATCAAGGCACACATAGAATAATTCTCAATTAAACAAGCCAAAGTACTACGTACGTACATTCTTTTCAAAAGACTCTTTTTTTATGTAAAGCCCCAAGATACTAACACCCGTAGTATCAATGTGTGTCTATTTTTCAAAGTAAGTTACTACACTTTTAGAAAACTCATTTCAAAGCTTGGAATCAAGTAACTTCAAATTTTCACAATCTATGCAACTTATGCCTAATAATCAAAATAGACAACTTTCTTAACCTTCCATAAAGCCGTTATAACCAACTTCCCATAAAGCCGTTATAACCCTTTATGGTTTTAGACATATTCATTCCTTTTTTATAACCAAGAGACTTATACTTAAAACCAAGTATCACATATTTACAAATCAAGTTTTTTAACTTTCAAAATACTTCAAGTCTCTTAATATTTAGAAAACAAGTTTCTTCTACTAAATCATGTCATTTCTCCTCTCTTAAAACAATTAAGTAAATCACTCCTTTAACTCCCCTAAAGTCATTACAACAACCCTTAGGTTTTGGAACTAAGGCACTAGCCAAAAGATTTGGAAACCACTTCCTTTTCAAGACTCTATGTACTTTAAGAAAAATACTTTCACTTTTAAGAATCCAACTTCACTAAGGCAATGGATTATACAACTTACAATTTAAACATCAAAGTACAATCAATGAGTACATAACAAATTCTATTTTAGGTAATACAAATACAACCAAGGAATGGATCATTTACGAGTAGACATACTTTCTTTATCTTAAGGAATCATGCTATAGGAGATAGTTCACATACCTTTCGGCTAAATCCACAAGCTGTCAATACGCCGCACGAGAAGTTGTCAACCTATAATGGTCACAACAAGACTATCAACTTCTAGTCTCTAACGAGAATAATACTAAGTATACTGGCCTCTAATTCTACGGAAAATCGCAACACTTCCTTTGTTTCTACTCACTTTGCCACCTTTTTCACGATCTAATACAATAACCAACACGCCACATTTAAGGCTCAAAACAACAACCAAACAGCGATTACACGCCTTACAATACGTAAAATTCCGCCCACAATTAATACGTAAGAGTTCCATATTCAAGCCATTCTCGGCCAACAACATAACCAACAATTCAAAGTCTTTTCCAATCCTTTTCCAATTCCAAGTTCTAAGGTCTAACATGTTATATAGTCATAAACAACTACAATTTCCTTCTTTATACAACATGCGACGACTTAAACTAATAATCAACTCGAATTGTAATCTTAAGGCTAAACATGCTAGTTTTCGGATTAGGGTTCCAATAGCCAATATATCACACGATTCGATCTCGGCCCGCGATCGTGCTTACCCGCACCCTAGTGATAACAACATCAGAGAAAATCGGAAATAAAATTTAATCAGAAACAAGAGACAACATAAGAAAATAAAGCTAACCAAAACTGCTACCTTCATGTATATATACATAAACCGAATGCTTATAATCCTTACAAATGTCACGACTAACTCGCCCGTGGATCTGCCTTACCCGGCACCCAAGTAGACATACATCAGAGTAATCAGAGTAATATAAACAAGACATGAAACAATATGAAGTGAGAAACTTTATCTGAGAAAGTTGTTTTCTGCATATATATATAAAAACTTGAAAAGCCATATCCTTTACAAACTCGCCCACAATAAGATTTTACATACCTCTAAGAATGTTATAACAATGGCGGATTGTGGCCCGCCATACCCCGAATGTAGTGCCTACAACGACAGGACTATACTAAAGATAAGCCTCCGAGACACGGAGTTTCCCAAAACGCTGAACTGTGACTCCTATGAGCGAGGATCAACAATCGCGTACTCTCTACCCGCAGATGAACGCAGCTCAAGGAGGTCAATAACAAATACCAAGTATGTGAAATCAAAATATCAAATGAAATCATAATAGTATATATAAAATGTAATATATATGATAACCAATTTACGATACACAATATGTAAGCCATGTCAAGTCGTGGACTCACGCTTCAAGCGTCATCACTCAAATATAAATACGGGTCTCATGCCCACAATATCAATCATGCCCGTGGAATTCCTTCCTCACTGCCGGCAGTCCATGATATAAAAGCACCAAGGAATACACATGAACACCAGGTCCCACCTATGTCATAATAAAATTGTACGGGGTAAGTACGAAGGCATAGTCGACTACTAAAACCCACAGTACCAACAATGCTATAAAACTGTATCACGAGGTCTTTCTAGACCGCGCCACATGATCGGCCGCCACTCGCCTCAGTATCAACGCGCGCCAAACTCGAACTCACCGCACCGCGATAAAGCCACCTGTGCCCGCATGAGGTATTCCCCGCATCGAGGTAGCTACCCTCAAAGATCGCCCCGGTGTCTCAGTCCGCATGGCCACATAGACCGCACGCGATTCCCGCACACCAACCCGAACTCTCGAGCCCGCACAGGTCCCCGGACCCGCATGAGGCATCCTCAGACGGGGCGCTTAACCCCAGATATCATGTCAAGAGGTGAGTGGTACAATACTAATATAACGGCTTAGCGTTAAACAACATAAGCACAATCAAGGGAAACCCCTTTACACAAACATCACAAGACACTAACACACGTAACATCCTATCATGTTTACTTATCAAACCGACAAGAAAGTATTACAAGGCTATCACAAACCAACATAGTCAAGTTATTCACACAAGGTACTTTCTATTTTATGTCAACAAGTTCGGGTTTTATCCCCAAAGTACTTCATACATTAACTCTTTAAAAGATACGCTTTTCACAAGAGTCACACGACACCCGTAGTATCAAAATAGAGTGACTATCTTTTTAAGTAAACCAAAACAATTTCCTACCTTCCTTTTGAACCAACTTAAGACAAAAGCACGCCTTCCTTTTAAACGAAAACACTTCAAATTTTCAAGTCTTTGTCTTTTTATAAATCAAGTCCTTACTTTGAAATTTTAAGAAAATCAAAACTTGTTATTTATGATCTTATTAAAGCAGCCATGATCTAGGAAATGTAATACAATTTTGTCTTATCTTAGCTTCTATGCAGATGGAGGTTTCTACTGGTTTTAATAATACTTAATTAGTCAATACATTTTCCTTTATTAGAGCTGCAGTGGTTTGTTCGATACTTATTCTCATTTCCGAAATCAATACAAGGCTTTCGTAAACAATTAAGTAAACCGTTCCTTTTATCTCTCTTAAGTCGTTATACCTAACTTCCCATAAAGCTAGTATAACTCTTAAGCTTTTAAAACCAAGTATTACTCTTCTTTCAAAAACGATTCTTAATTCTTTTGAAATACTTCAAGATTATTATTATTTAAAACTCAAGTCAAAAGACATCGAAGTAAAACCACGTTCAGCTTAACACACGACGCCATCGTGACTATATATATTCTTTTAAAATATCACGCCAAGAGGATAGAAGAATCACATACCTCCTGCTGAAATCCACCGCCAAGTCGAATATGTCGCAGCAGAGTATCAACCTATAATAGTCAAATACGCCTATCAACATCTAGACTACTCAAGAATATTCTAAGCGAATGTTCTTATTTCTACGGAAATTACAAAGACTTCCCTACCCGTCAAGCTACACAAGTCTACTGTAAATACAATCCTATGTAAGTACAGTTCAATTCTCTTCTTTTATACCATCCTTCTCTATCTTATACTCAATTTTAAATTACTATATGTAATTTCCAATTACAATAGAAGGACAAGATTATTTACCTCGATAAGCCCAAAATTATCCAAGTTAAAATGTCGATCCTGAACAATGTTTAGCTCCTATTCCTTACGCCCAACCCGCCCAAGCAACCCTTAAAGTTTCTAAACAACTTCTCTTAACACTTTAACTCCAAAAAGTGAAGAATACTAAGGCTATAATTTGGCAATGTTTCGCCATGGTAGTTTAGGGGCTAGAGGTGTGAAATATTTTCTAACTCTTGGTTACTAATCTTCCTAAAACACTAAGGAAGAACACTTATAAGTTTAAGAATTTTTGGACAAAGTTTCGTTAAGGGAGAGGGGTGTTGGACGAGAACAACAAGAAGAGGGGAGAGAGTATTTCAAGTCTTGAAATCTCTATGTGGATGGAAAAGTTGCTATTCGTCACGACCAACTGGCTCGTGGATCGTGCCTTACCCTGCACCCTCGTGATACAACATCGAGAGAAAATCAGCGAAATAAAATACGAACATGAAACAAGAGATATGATACAAAAACAAAGCAACCAAAATGCTTTGCCTTTGTATATATACGGAATCGAATAGCTACATCCTTTACAACCCCGCCTACAACAAGATTTGCTGCACTCTAAGAAAGTGACAACTATGACGGACAGTGGCCCCGCCATACCCTGAATGTACAAGAGCTCTGCACTGTGGTAACATACCACAAGATAAGCCTCGGAGAAACGGCCTTCCTAATACGCTGAATCAGGATCCTATGAGCGAGATCCACAACCGACACTTCTACCGCGCATGAACGCAGCCCAAGGAGTGTCAAGACAACAGTACCAAGTATGTGAAATCAAATATCAGAATGAAATCATGATACCATATAAAAATAGAGACATGTATGATAACCAAACTACGCCATACAACATAAAGTAGTCATGTCAAGTCGTGACTCACACCTCGTCATCCTCACGCCCGTGGAACTTCTTCCTCACCGCCAGCCAGGTATAAATCGCGTGGAATACGTGTTCGCCCCATCCATGGGACTCGAGCAAAGAACCGTGGAATACGTGGTTCGGCCCATCCCATGGGACTCGATAAAGTTAATCGTGGAATACGTGTCTCGCCCATCCTACGGGACTCGATAAAGAATCAGTGAATACGTGTCCCGCCCATCCCATGGGACTCGACAAAGAATCAGTGGAATACGTGTCTCCGCCCATCCCACGGGACTCGATAAAGAATCGTGAATACGTGTCTCGGCCCATCCTACGGGACTCGATAAAGAATCGTGCGGAATACGTGTCTCGCCCATCCTACGGGACTCGATAAAGAATCGTGGAATACGTGTCTCGCCCATCCCATGGGACTCGATAAAGAATCATACGCAATGATCACCCGCCATCCATCGAGACGCGGTGGTATAAAAATACAAAGATTTGCACAACAAGGCTATCATACGCAAACATAGGCAAGTTACACACAACTTGAAGTACTTCCATTTTATGCCGAAGGCCAGGTTCTAACCCCCAAAGTATTACGTACGTTAAATTCTTTAAAAAGATCCAATTCTTTTATAAAGGTCACCCGATACCCGTAGTATTAAAAACAGAGTGACTCACATTTTTAAGTAAACCAGAACACTTTCTTTTTAAAATCAAGTAACAACATTATTTTCCAACGTTCAAGTTTGCCTAATTTCAAATGCTCAAGTCTCTTATTTTAGAAAGGTTTCATAACTCATAGTCTTAATCTCTTTTAAAACAATTGAGTAACATAAGTCTTACGCATGAGCCGCTTATTCTTTTATAACAATCTTGTTACAAAATGCATGATCTAGGAAATGTAATACAATTTTGTCTTATCTAGCTTCTATGCAGATGGAGGTTTTCACCGTTTTAATAACAATTAGTTATTTGTCAATACATTTTCCTTTATTAACGCTTCGCAGTTGGTTTGTTCGACACTTATTCTCATTTCCAAATCAAGAAACAAGATTCTTTAAAATCAAGTACTCATTACTCGCGAATGAGGTTTTACAACATTTTTAATAAAATGTTATATATCAAGTCAATTGTTAAGTCTCTTATCTTTCAAGATCAAGTCTCTTAACTTCTACAATCAATAAACCATTCTTTTACGCATACGGAGTCGTTATAACTAACTTCCATAAAGCTATTATAACACCCTATGTTTTAAACCAACCAAATTCATTTAGCACACGACGCCACTGCATTACATAGTTTACAAAACATCATGCTAGAAAGGATATAAGAGGTTCACATACCTCACGACGACATCGACAAATAGCAAAATGCTCCAAGTACTTCAACCCGTCACTACTCCTGCCAAGTAGATCACGCCACCCATAGTACTCCACTCCTAAATGGTCATAGTACTTTATCAAACCTTTCTACCATTGAAGACTTATACCAATAAAAAGCCCTCTAATTTACTTTAAAATCAAGACTTCCGCTTTTACTCACTTTTCCATCTTTCAAGGTTCGAATAACCGTGAATTATATGCCATATATAAGGCGAATAATTAAATAACATAAAAAGCGGGATTACACGCCCAAACGGTAACGCGGTTTAATATCACGCCTTCATAACAACAATAAGTAAAAGAAGGGGATTACGCTACCAAACGGTAACACGGCTTACTATCACGCCTTCATAACAATACAATAATTAAAAAGGGATCACACGCCCAAACGGAACGCGATTGAAAATCTTCCTTAACAGAAATTTAAATACATTCCAATGTAAATACAGTACAAAGTAAATACGGTCCAAAGTAAATACAGTCCTTTAGTCCACTAGTTGGTGTTCTTGGCCAACTTTCAATAATCATTATTATCCAAATACTTCATTAGTCATCCAACTTATATTCCATCTTAATATGTTATAGTTACTTGTTAAATACTTCTTCACAAGTAAGATACGCTTGATACGCTGATACGCTTACTTCATTTTAATGGCTAAAAGCCAATCCTTTCTTTTTAACAAGTTAACAAGATCCAACTCTTCCAAACTTTACTCCATATATTATATACTCCATAATATACTTATAATATATTAAAAATTACCAATACACAACTAGGTTAACATTTACTACCAAAAATAGCCCAAATCTATCCAAGAACTTAATGTCGCTCCAAGCAAGTCTTAGCTCCAATATTTATGCATAAACCCACCACAATCACCCCAAGAAGCTCCTAACCATCATCTCTTCAAGAATGAACTCAAACAAGTGAAGAACACTAAGGTTCTTGTTCCTGTAGAGCTCTCTGCCAAGGGTGGCTTTGTGGCTGTGAGGTGAAATCTTTTCTAACTTTTGGTTAAGAGTCTTCCTAATACACTAGGAAGAACACTTAAGAGTTTAGGAATTATTGGACAAAGTTTGGTTAGGGGGTGTGTTCGACGAGAACAACAAGTCAAGGAGGAGAGGGAAAATATTTTTCAAGGCTTCAATTATCTAAGCGTGGAAGATTTTATCAACTAAGGTGATATATAGGACAACCAAGGGCTAGATGAAGGCAAGTGTGTGGTTGAGATTTGGGACAAGTGTGGGTGGACCCACGCCACTTGTCCACACAAAATATCTTGCAAGACTTGCCACTTGTCTCGCCACTTGTCACATGAAAATCGCCAACCTAGCTCACATAAAGGTGACACGTGTCGCCTCTATCGTCCAAAATATTTCATCTTCCGAAAATATCCATAAAGGCCAAAACCGAAAAACAAAGGGCCCCACAAAACCAGAATTTCTCCCCGTGGCCCCACGTGACCAATTCCTAAATAAAATTCCATAATTCTCTAATATTCCACGAAGTCCAAATACCAAACTGGGAATCCACCCCATTAACGAACCTTTTTCCTTCACAAAACCCTAAACTTTTCCTAAAAATCACATCTTTCTTTCTTTCCAATATTAATGTCGTATTCTCGTACGTACGTCCTCACATACATACCCTCACATTACGTCCCGAATGTTCCTTCTAAGTCTCCAAAAACACACATGTGCCGGTATAGTCTTCACTACTATACTTTACAAAACCAATTATGCCACACATGGCCATAATATCACATACGCGCGAAACCCAATCCAAACTAACGAGGAATCACCTCTAAGATGTAAAACAACACTAACTCTCACTCGGTCCAAAGGATACTCTCCGACCTTCACTTCACAAAATGATCACTTCCATCCTCTTAACACATGTTCGCTTCCTTTCTTACTCGTCGCATCTTCTCTCAGACACTAACTCTTTCAAGCACACGCACTATATTTCCGCCATCGTAGCTTCCAAAACCTCGAGTCACTACCTCCAAACTTGGTCATCTTATCGCCTCGATTCTTTTGCGCCATCCCCGCCTTCACGATCCGATTCTCGTTGAACGATCCACGAACTCGCACGACGGTTACCTAAACTGGCCTAGCACCCTCGTGACCCTACCACCGGAGGAACACCGAACCGACCCCACTTCATTCTCGCCGCGGGTTGACCCGCAAACGGCCCTCAACCCGACTCCCTAAACGCGCCAAACTCTTATTCCCGATCCTAACAATCCTACTAATTTACGTCATGAAAGCTACCACTTCCATCTCACACCCCTCATGTAATTATCTCACAATATTTTTTACGCATTTCAAGTATTTCGACAAATACTAACCGTAAAATCACCTACTCAAGACGGCCTTGCATCCAAGGTCCTAACTGTTATAAATTCTAAGGCTCACAATTGTTTCGCCCCTGCACTTACCCTTTTCTAACCAGCCTCTAAATCACAATTTAACATAATGCTATCCGAACATAACACTTAAAATATACTCATCTTATCACATATACAAATCTCTGTAGGTTAAGGATATACCGTATCTACCGCCTCTCTAATCATAGGTCACTCGCAGGCGCATAGTCGTAGGTGATGAACTCGCCACCGACCCTAGAGGCCGAGTCCGCTCGTATCCTTCCTATTAGGACATTTTCGTCACACGGCCCCCGACGGCCGCAGCAAAACAAGCACCGCAAAGACGACATTCCCCGACGACGCCGCCGATCGTGCACACCGAGGGAAACATGAACCCGATCGCTAGAACCCATGTATACCGTGGAACTAAGCCCCTGAGCTCACCAGCCCCGAATACCCCGAACGCCCCAAGACCGTGGAGGACCACTCAGACCGCGAAGGTGCATAACTAGCTCGCCGAGGCGTCCGCCTCGCAAGTTACCAAAGGACCCGCTGCTCGCCTTTCTCGCCGATCCCGCCATTCCGCCGACCTCTCCGTGCCTCACATCCTAGCGCATGAGCTCGCATGCTGAAATGTCCATGCCCGGCCAAGAGCTACCTCGAACAAGCTCTCGCCAAATAGTCATCGAGCCCGGTGACGTAGCGGTGCACTCGCCCTCCATATCCGCTACTAAAGCGGGACATACCGAGCCAACGAGCCAAACTCCACGTTGTACTTTCAACCGTGACGCCCTGGCCGCTTTAACGCCAAAATCTGCTTACCCGAGCCCTCCTATCCGTGAGGAAAGAAATGTGCAAGAAATGCCTTGAGAACTCGTCCCAACCCGCCGAGCGCATGCTCTCTCGATGCTTCCCATGAATCAAACCACGATCGTCAGATCGCGCTGACCGATGGAACCTAGGAGCACCGACCGTCTCCAAGCTCGATCACTCTCATGATCCGCAGAAGTATCGATGAACTCCTCGCGGATCATCCTCGTGCCTCGACCAGAAAACTCGCGCGGTCGCAACTCGTAAAGTCCCGCAGCCTCAAACTATCCGCTCTCGTGAACTACGGTACTACGGCACGGAATTGCTGATCCAAATTTATCCTCGTGCCTTGCCACTATCCCGACAATAATCGAGCCATCTCCTTGTAACCCATCTCCTCTGCTCCGCCGGTCCGACGCCTCGTATCGTGGGCCTCGAGAGACCGCCGTTACTCCACTCGCAGCCTCCTCTCGCCGCTTTGCCCTCCTGGGCCCCGATTGCTTTGCGTAGAGGCATAACTGGCACATAAGAATACGTCAGAGGGAGTCCAACTGACAACACAGCTCTTGTTACACCCCGTAAATTCAAGAGGTTAAGTTAAGAGCGTACGAAAGGAAAGAAGATTTGAATTTGGAAACTTAGGTTGGCAAAAAAAGTTGTGGGCAGATTTTACCAACTTTGGAGCGGTATATCTCTTAGTTCCTTAGGAGTTTTGAGGAGTTTTAAAAGACTAGAATGAAGGTTGTTGAGTCTAGTTTCCAACACAACAAACCGCTCGTCTATTGGACATCGGGGTAGGAAGTTACGGGCGTTAGAAGTTCTGTGGGCTGACACAGAGGACAGGCTTCCAGCGCGCAATGCCGCGCGCCGATATTTCCGAAAGACTGAGGTTGCAGCCAGCGCGCCGGACAGGGCGCGCCGAATACAGGAAATTCTCGAGTGGAGCGCCATGGCGGCGGGCGCTACGCGCCAAGGCGGGATTTTTGACGCTGTAGTGGGGCGAAACAGGGATATTTTGATAAAGGCCTATGGGAGGGTGACAAGTGTCCTCTCCCATATTTTTGACCAAAGGAGGGTCTTATTTTAGGCCAAGCTTCTAGAATTGGCCATTTGCAAGGGTTTCTCCTAAGAAAATCCTCTTCTCTCTCAAATTGATGAACCCCATGAGATTTTTGGAAGTGGCTTCAAGAAGGAAAAGTTTTGGCACGCTTGCAGAGGACTCTCAGAGCGATTTTAAAGTAAGAAGATTTGAAAGAGGGCTTTGAGGTAAAACCTTCTCCTTCTGTATATTTGAAGATTTCAAGTTATAGTAGTTAAGAAACGAGCCTGAGGTCGTTATAATTAAAGCTTGAAAAGATCAAGTGGTGTCGACTTCAGAAAACCGAACGGTACGTTAGCTACTCATATTGTAATCAATTCGGTTGTTAGCTAGAAATCGTTATACGTTATAAATAGTGAGGGTATGAAATTGGTTATGATTTATATAACATGTCAGATAACGAAAGGCTAAAAAGGAAATTGATAATTGTTGTGATATTGTAGCCGAACGGGGCTTTAGAGTTATCGGGTTGTTTTGTATTATTGCGCGTAATTTTACGCGCCCCGTAGCGTGTAATCCCCTTTGGTTAGCTGAATTGTTGTGCCTAAATGCGCGCTTGGTTATTGAATTCGACCTTGAAAAAGGTGGAAAAGTAAGTAGAAACAAAGGAAGCGCTGCCCAATTTTCCGTAGAGAATGCGGATTTTTCATTAGAATATACTACGCCAAGCTAGAAGCTAATAGACGTATTATGGTCATTATAGGTCGACATCTACGACGCATATTGACTTGGCAAGTGGATTAAACAAAAGAGGTATGTAGAACTCTTCCTATCTCTCGAGCACGAGTAGTTATAATCGTATGGTACGGTAGACGACGTGATTTAAATAAAGTGAAGTCATTTGATATATTTGACTTGTTTTGAGGATGTCTAATTGGTTGAGTTAGAGAATTAACTCACGTGCCCTTAAAGAACGGGTTATAAGAATGGTTATAAGAACGGTTATAAGAATGGTTACAAGAATGGTTATACTAACGGTTTATCCTAATAAGATAGATAAGGAATTTTTGATACGTAAGTATAGAATACGGATTTGGGAAGTATTGATTATCGAACTAATCCATGGATAAGAGACCTCGATTCCAAGTTAAGATTTTGAAGTATTTTCAAAGTAGTGTAACTTGAATCAAGTACAAGCCTCTCGGCTATAGGGAGAACAGTGGTCTAAGACATAAAAGAGTTATAACAATTTATGAGGTTATTTATGACGGCTTTACTTTAGGATAAGGAGGTCTTGAGCTAAAGCATAAAGTTAGTATAACGGCTTTATGGGAAGTCAAGTTATAATAACTTTATGAGGCTTAAAGAAATGGTTTTTCTGATAAGGTGTTTCAGATAAAAGAATGGATACTAAGAAAGGCACTGCTTTAAAGGCATCAATTGCCTAAAGTTTAAAACGAGGTCACTGAGTTAGAAGTCAAGCATATTTCTAATAAGATAGTGACTTGTTTGAAATGTAGATAAGCCCGGATACTACTGTGTTAGTATCTTGGGTCTTATGTGGAAAAGTGGATCTTGGAAAGAATATAAGTACATAGTACTTTGGGTTGAATTTCCTGACTAATGATATGAACAAAGACTTAAGGCTGATGAACGAGATTCATTCCGCTTGATAATGAAGTCTAAAGAAGTTAAGAACTTACTTGGACGCATCACGTTGATGGAGGATTCCACGCATGCTTCCATTGCCTTCTTATGAATCCACCGACGCATCGACAGTTGATGCGGATTCCACGGCATGCTTCCATGGTCTTAGTATGAAGCTTACTGTGACATACCGTCGTTGATGTGGGATTCCAATGATGCACCGTGACATGCTTACGGCAGGATCCCGAGGTACGTAGTTCGGCGGGCAAGAGTATACCGGCGGTAAATCCCCAAGATAGTTATACCACCGCCTCCGTGATTTGCTACCCACGATGCGAGGAATATCTCACGCGAGTCCTTGAGCTTACGCGGTGAAATAGTCCCACGCGGGTACACCATACGCGATAATACCTCACGCGAGTCCTTAAGGGCTTACGCGGTGAAATAGTCCCACGCGCGGTACACTATACGCGAGGAATACTCACGCTGGTCCACACGACCCATGCGGTGAAATAGTCCTGTGGGTAGGATTGCTTAAGGATACCGCGCGCAAAGCGGTCCCGCTTGATCGCGAGTCATGTACCCGAGATGAGGGATTCCACGCACGAGATATATATGTATGTATCAGGTACGTGGTTCGCCGACGTTGAGGCAGGATGCCACGCGCCACGGTTGTATTTTACTCATCTTGTCAGCAAAGTGGGAATTCCACGCGCAGGATATAGGTATATACGTGTTGTATGTGTGTACGCCGACAAATGAGGTAGGATACCAAGAGCCACACATGGTTAGATTTGTGTGTACGACAGCTGAGGGCGATGCCACGCGCGCCACACGTAGTTAGATTTCACACCTGGCGGCCGGCAGCGATGGGAATCCACGCGCGCTGATATTCGAGGGTGTTCATAGCCCCGGGTGACTACGGTTCATATGATGAAACAGTCATAAGGTAAAACCGACTTTCATTACTTCTACTCAAGAAGGCACGTGGCACTCGTTAATCGGGTTATCATATACGTCTTCAAAGATTTTGACTATATTGATTTAAATTACGCATTTCGCTTTTGCATACTTGGTACATATTTTTGTAATCGACCTTCGGGCCGTCATGCCGCAGTCGAGGTACATAGCTTGCTGATCCGCGCCTTAGACGATCGTTCCGCTCGTAAGCTCCATTTCTGAGGCTTTGTTTTTGGTATGGTTCCTCAAGTCGCTGACTTTTGTACATTCGTGGGTACGGCGGGCCCCGTCTCCGCCACTTGTTATGTAAACTCTTAGAGGTCTGTAGTCATATATCGTGGGTCGCTTTATAAAAAGAAAATTTGAGGTAATCATTGCCGATTTGTTTATATCCGCGGTAGCTTTATCACCAACCTATTATTTATTTCATTATTTAAGCTTATGTATGTTCCACTGCTATCTCGATGATACCGTAGTGGTGCCTGTAGGGCACTAGTCGCGCCCGGTCGGGTCGTGACAAAAGTGGCATCGTGAGCGCTTAGTCTCTGGCGTGTCTACAGACCGTGTCTATAGAGTCTCGATTATCATGCGTTGCGCACCACATCTATAATCGTGAGGTCGCAGACATTTAGGATTGGTTTCATTCTTCTTACTCTAAGATCGCGATAGAGCCGTGTGGTTGTGGTTGTCTCTCCCTAACACGTTATGTTGTTTGCAAGCCACAGAAAGGCAAAGAGCGACCCGTGAAGGATTATGGATCGCGATCCGTGTTGGTAATGTTTGTAGTATAGTTGGTACGAGACATACAACCATACGCATTTATGTATGGGGTCACATATGTGTCGCTTAGGATGATTTTAGATTACCAGGATTTGGTAAGGACTAAATGAATACCGGAAGGTATGAATAGCTAAGAACTCTCATCAAGGTTTTACGTGCTAATTTGAGATAATTAGGTGATGATGAGTTGTGTGAGAATGAAACGGACCCTCAAGAGGTTAATTAAGGACTTAATGGAGACTATGTTTATAAATTAAGCTACGTACGCTTAAGAGGATTGTACGGATGAGATCCGCGAGGAGTAAGAATGGTTGTTGTGTTCAAGACGATTTACACGATTACGTATTATGAGAAGTTAGTGTACCCGCTACAAGTGGGATCACTGATAGTAGTCCCGCCACGCGACAGTGGTCACGAGGGCGCCCAGTCTAGTTAATCGCTTTACGTTCGTGGATGCATTCCACCTAACCAGTCATAGAGCCGGAAATGGCCTTATATTGTTTAACTTAGTAACCCAAGATCGAGGCCATCTTTATTATAAGTTATACGTAAGCTAGAATAAGTTTGAAGCACGGAAAAGAGTACGACCGTAAGGAAGTGAGCAACCAAGTGTGAAAGAAATGGAGTCGAACTCGAGAACCTTTCGCGTGACTATACCCGTGAGTGATGGAAGGTAGCCGAGCTGATATATAATAATTGCCGTTGGCACTCGATGATCAAGATTACGGCGAGAGATAAGCTCTCCCACATAAAAAGATAGTTTTGCGACATGGGTCAAAGGTACCCATGTTGTTAAGCCATGGATGCGAGACCGTAGGATCTTCAAGATCGCTGCGCCAAGGTTACAATTTTAGATAACCGTGAGAAAAGTATAGTATTGTGGGAAAAAATGGCATGGGGGGTCAGAAAAGGAAACCGTGGTCGCTAATTACTAAATTGATTTCCAAAAGAACATTCGGACTAATGTTTCTAAGGGGGAAGAATGTTACACCTCAGAAATTCAAGAGGTTAAGTTAAGAGCGTACGTAAAGGAAAGAAGATTTGAATTTGGAAACTTAGGTTGGCAAAAAGTTGTGGGCAGATTTTCAAATAACTTTGGAGCGGTATATCTCTTAGTTCCTTAGGAGTTTTGAGGAGTTTTAAAAGACTAGAATGAAGGTTGTTGAGTCTAGTTTCCAACGCAACAAACCGCTCGCCGATTGGACATCGGGGTGGAAGTTACGCGCGAAGTTCTGGCTGACACAGAGACGATTTCCCAAGAAGCGCCGCAGCGCTGGCGCCGATATTTCAAAGTCCTTCGAGGTTGCAGCCGCGCCGACGCAGGTCGCGCGCCGAATGCGTGAAATTCTCGAGCGGAAGCGCCATGGCCGCGGCGCGGCTGCGCCAAGGCGGGATTTTGACGCTGTGGGCGAAAAACAGGGATATTTTGATAAAAGGCCTATGGAGGGTGACAAGTGTCCTCCCATCTTTTGACCAAAAGCCGAGGGTCTTATTTAGGTTCAAGCCTTCTAGAATTGGCTATTTGCAAGCGGTTTCTCCTAAGAAAAATCCTCTTCTCTCAAATCGATGAACCCTGGAGATTTTTGGAAGGGCTTCAAGAAGGAAAAGTGTTGGCACGCTTGTAGAGGACTCTCGTGAGCGATTTTAAAGTGAAGAAGATTTCTGAAAGAGGGATTCTTGAGGTAAACCTTCTCCTTCTTGTATATTTGAAGATTTCAAGTTATAGTAGTTAAGAAACGAGCCCGAGGCCGTTATAATTAAAGCTTGAAAAGATCAAAGTGGTGTCAACTCGTGAAAACCGAAATGGGCATGTTAGCCACTCATATTGTAATCAATCTTGTTAGCTAGAAATCGTTACACGTTATAAATATGAGGGTATGAAATTGGTTATGATTTATATAATATGCTGGGATAACGAAGTTGTTAAAAAGGAAATTGATAATTGTGATATTGTAGCCGAACGGGCTTGGAATTATCAGGTTGTTTTGTATTATTGTAAGCAGAATTTTACGCCCCGTAGCGGTAATCCTCTTTTTGGTTAGTCAATTGTTGTGCCTTAAATGCGCGCTTGGTTATTGAATTCTGACCTTGAGTGGAAAAGTAAGTGAAACAAAGGAAGTGCGTCCAATTTTCCCGCAGAACAAGGGATTTTTCATTAGAATATACTACGTTGAAGTTAGAAGTTACGACGATATGGTCATTATAGGTTGACATCTACGGACGCATATCGACTTGGCAAGTGGATTAAACAAAAGAGGTATGTAGAACTCTTCCTATCTCTCGAGCATGAGTAGTTATAATCAGATGGTACGGTAGACGACGTGATTTAAATGGGAAGTCATTTGATATATTTGACTTGTTTTAAGGATTTCTAATTGGTCGAGTTAGAGAATTAACTCACGTGTCCTTAAAGAATGGTTATAAGAATGGTTATAAGAACGGTTATACGAATGGTTTATCCTAATAAGGTAGACAAGGAATTTTTGACATGAGTAAGTATAGAATACTCGGATTTGGAAGTATTGATTCGAACTAACCAAGGATAAGAGACCTGATTCCTAAGTTAAGATTTTTGAAGCATTTTGAAAGTAGTGTAACTTGAATCAAGTACAAGCTTCTTTGGCTATAGGAGAACAAAGTGGTCTAAGACATAAAGAGTTATAACTACTATGGAGGTTAGTTATGACGCCTTTACTGAGGATAAAGAGGTCTTGGTTTCTAAAGCATAAAGTTGGTATAACGGCTTTATGGGAAGTTGTTATAATAACTTTATGGAGGCTTAAAGAAATGGTGTTTCTGATAAGGTAAGCCTAGATAAAAGAACGGATACTAAGAAAGGCAATTGCTTTAAAGGCATCAATTGCCTAAAGTTTAAAATGAAGGTCACTTGAGTTAGAAGTCAAGCATATTTCTAATAGTATAGTGACTTGTTTGAAATGTAGATAAGCCTCGATACTACGATGTTAGTATCTGGGTCTTATGTGGAAAAGTGGATCTTGGAAAGAATAAGTACATAGTACTTTGGGTTGAATTTCCTGACTCTAAGGATATGAATAATGACTTAAAGTTGATGAACGAGATTCATTCTATTTGATAATAGAAGCCCAAAGAAGTTAAGAACTTACTTGGACGCATCGCGATGGAGGATTCCATCGTATGCTTCCATTGCCTTCTTACGAATCTACCGACGCATCGACAAAGGATGGATTCCACGCATGCTTCCACGGTCTTAGTATGAGTTTACGGGACATACCGCCGTTGATGCGGGATTCCACTGCATGCACCGCGACATGCCACGACGATGATCCCGAGGCACGAGTTCGGCGGGTAAGAGTATACCTGGCGGGTAAATCCTCAAGATAGTTATACCACCTGCCTCCGTGGATTTGCTACCCACGATGCGATAATACCTCACGCGAAGTCTTTATGAGCTTATGCGTGTGAAATAGTCTCACGCGCGGCACACCTATGCGAGAATACCTCGCGAGTCCCATGGGCTTATACGGTGAAATAGTCCCACGCGGGCTGGTACTATGCGAGGAATACTCACGCGTCCACACGACCTATGCGGTGAAATAGTCCCAGGTAGGATTGCTTAAGGATACCGCGCAGCGGTCCTCGCTGATCGCGAGTCATACCCGAGACGGGGATTCCACGTACGCAGATATATATATGTATGTATTGTGTATGTACGACAAATGAGGCAGATGCCACGGCGCCACACGGTTGTATTTTACTTACTACCGCTTACAGTGACGGGAATTCCACGCAGAGGATATAGGTATATACGTTGATGTATGTACAGACGCCGACAGTGAGGTAGATACCACGAAACAGCCACACGGTTAGATTTCAGGTACGACGCATGTTGGAGGGCGATGCCACGCGCGCCATGTAGTTAGATTTTACACCTACTCGGCAGTTGATGGAGAATCCTACGCGCGCTGATATTCGAGGTCGTGTTCATAGCCTCAAGTGACTACGGCTCATATGATGAAACAGTCAGAAGGTAAACCGACTTTCATTACTTCTACTTCGAAGGCATGTGGTAATCATGAATCAAGTTATCATATATGTCTTCAGCTGTATTTTGACTATATTGATTTAAATTACAGATTTCGCTTTTGCATACTTGGTACATATTCTTGTATCGACTCCTTCGGGCCGCTCATGCCGCAGTCGAGGTACATAGCTTGTCGATCCGCGCCTTAGGATGACTGTTTGGGCCTGAAAGCTCCATTTCTCCGAGGCTTTATTTTTGCATGGTTCCTCAAGTCGCTGACTTTTGTACATTCGTGGTACATGGCGGGCCCGTCCACGCTTGTTATGTAAACTCTGTGAGGTCAGTAGTCATATATGGGGTCGCTATAAAAAGAAAATTTGAGGTAATCACTGGATTTGTTTATATCTGGAAGGTAGCCTTATCGCTAACCTATTATTTATTTCATTGTTTAAGTTTACGATGTTCACCGCTTATCTCTCGATGTATACCGTGGCGGTGCCTGTGTAGACACCGCCATGCCCGGTTCGGTCGTGACACTAAGGCACGATCTCGTAACGAGAAGTTAATGGAAACCAATCCTAAATATCCTCGTGAGCCTCTCGACATAGACGTGGCGCACGACACACCGATAATCAAGACTTACTAGATACGGTTCGTAGACACTTTCCGAGGATTAATCGCTTCGATACCACTTTTGTCACGCATTCCTAACCGGCCCGTGGATCGTGACTTACCCTGCACCTCGTGATACAACATCGAGAAAATCAGCGGAAATAAAACATGAACATTTAAACAAGAGATATGATACAAAAACAAAGCAACTAAAACAAATATTTTCAGATATATACAGACCGAACATTTACATCCTTACAACCCCGCCCAAAACAAGCATTACATGCACTCTAAGAAAGTGATAACAACTATGACGGACAGTGGCCCCGCCATACTTCAATGTACAAGAACCTACAGACTGTGGTAACATACCACAAGATAAGCCTCCGAGAAACGGCTTCCCAATACGCCGAATCATGATCCTATGAGCGAGGATCCACAACCAACGCATTTCTACCGCAGATTTAACGCAAATGGGCGAGGTCAAGATAACAGTACCAAGTATGTGAAATCAAATATCAGAATGAAATCATGACAGTCTATATAAAATAGGAGACATGTATGATAACCAAACTACAGTTTACAACATAAAAGTAGTCATGTCAAGTCAGGGACTCACACCCTTGAAGTCATCCCTCATGCCCGTGGAACTTCTTCCTCACTGCCGGCAGTCTAGGTATAAATCGTGTGGAATACGTGTCTCGCCCATCCCACGGGACTCATAAAGAACTGGTGGAATACGTGTCTCGCCCATCCTGGGACTCGGAGCAAAGAATCGTGGAATACGTGTCTCGCCCATCCTACGGACTCGAGCAAAGTTAATCGTGGAATACGTGTCTCGCCCATCCTACGGGACTCGATTAAGAATCGTGGAATACGTGGTCTCGCCCATCCCATGAGACTCGAGCAAAGAATCGTGTGGAATACGTGTCTCGCCCATCCTACGGGACTCGATAAAGAATCGTGTGGAATACGTGGTCTCGCCCATCCCACGGGACTCATAAAGAATCGTGGAATACGTGTCTCGCCCATCCCAATGACTCGAGCAAAGAATCGTGGAACACGTGTCTCGCCCATCCCACGGACTCGATAAAGAATCATACGAATGCATCAGCCGCCATCCATCGAGAGACGCGGTGGTATAAAAATACAAGATTTGCACAACAAGGCTATCACACGAAACATAGGCAAGTTACACACAACTCAAGTACTTCCATTTTACGCCAAGGCCGTTCTAACCCCAAAGTATTACGTGACGTTAAATTCTTTAAAAGATCCAATTCTTTTATAAAGGTCACCCGATACTCGTAGTATTAAAAATAGAGTGACTCACATTTTTAAGTAAACCAGAACACTTTCTTTTAAAAATCAAGTAACAACATTATTTTCCAAACGTTCAAGTTTGCCTAATTTCAAATGCTCAAGTCTCTTATTTTAGAAAGGTTTCATAACTCATAGTCTTAATCTCTTTTATAACAATCGAGTAACATAAGTCTTACAAGTAGCCGCTTATTCTGCTTATAATAATCTTGTTACAAAGAAATCATGATCTAGAAAATGTAATACAATTTTGTCTTATCTTAGCTTCTACGCAGATGGAGGTTTCTATCGTTTTAATAACAATTAGTTATTTGTCAATACATTTTCCTTTATTAACGCCGCAGTTGGTTTGTTCACACTTATTCTCATTTCCAAATCAAGAAACAAAGATTCTTTTAAAATCAAGTACTCATTACTCGAATGAGGTTTTACAACATTTTTAACAAAATGTTATATATCAAGTCAATTAAGCTAAGTCTCTATCTTTCAAGATCAAGTCTCTTAACTTCTACAATCAATAAACCATTCTTTTACGACATGAGTCGTTATAACTAACTTCCCATAAAGCTATTATAACACCCTATGTTTTAAACCAACCAAATTATTTAGCACATGACGCCTACCAGATTACATAGTTTATAAAACATCATGCTAGAAAGGATAGGAAGAGGTTCACATACCTCACGCACGACATCGACAACAGCAAAACGCCCAAGTATTTCAACCCGCCGGCTACTCCTAAGCCAAGTAGATCACGCCACCCATAGTACTCCACTCCTAAACGGTCATAGTACTTATCAAACCTTTTTTACCATCAAGACTTATACCAATAAAAAGCCCTCTAATTCTACTAAAATCAAAGACTTCCGCTTTTACTCACTTTTCCATCTTTCTCCAAGGCCAATAACCAATTATATGCCATATATAAGGCATAATAATTAAATAACATAAAAAGGGGATTACACGCCAAACGGTAACGCGTTTAATATCACGCCTTCATAACAACAATAAGTAAAATAAGGATTACGCGCTCAAACGGTAACGCTTACTATCACGCCTTCATAACAATACAATAATTAAAAAGGATCACACGCCAAACGGAACGCGATTGAAAAATCTTCCCTTAATGTAAATGTAAATACCCAATGTAAATACAAATCCAAAGTAAATACTTCCAAAGTAAATACACCCTTTAGTCCACTAGTTGGTGTTCTCACAACTTTCAATAATCATTCTTATCCAAATACTTCATTAGTCATCCAAATTATATTCCATCTTAATATAGTTATAGTTACTTGTTAAATACTTCTTCACAAGTAAGATACGCTTGATACTGATACGCTTACCATTTTAATGGCTAAAGCCAACTTTCTTTTAACAAGTTAATAAGATCCAACTCTTCCAAACTTTACTCCATATATTATATACTCATAATATACTTATAATATATGTATAATGACCAATTCACAAAAGAGGTTAAGATTTACTACCTCAAATAGCCCAAAATCTATCCAAGAACTTAATGTCGTTCCAAGCAAGTCTTAGCTCCAATATTTTCGTACAAACCCACCACAATCACCCCAAGAAGCTCCTACCCATCAGCTCATCAAGAATGAACTCAAACACGAAAGAACACTCAAGGTTCTTGCCTTGCAGCTCTTGCCAAGGGTGGCTTATGGCTGTGAGGTGAAATCTTTTCTAACTTTTGGTTAAGAGTCTTCCTAATACACTAGGAAGAACACTTAAGAGTTTAGGAATTATTGGACAAAGTTTGTTAGTGTAGGTGGTTCGACGAGAACAAATGCTAGGATGAGAGGGAAAATATTTTTCAAGGCTTGAATTATCTAAGGTGAAGATTTTATCAACTGGTGTGATATATAGGACAACCAAGGGCTAGATGAAGGCAAGTGTGTGGTTGAGATTAGGACAAGTGCGTGGACCCATGCCACTTGTCCACACAAAACATCTGCAAGACTGCCACTTGTTCGCCACATTACACGAAAATTCTACCAACCTAGCCCACCTAGGGGTGACACGTGTCGCTCTCTATCGGTCCAAAATATTTCATCTTCCTAAAATATCCATAAAGGCCAAAACTCAAAACAAAGTTGGCCTACAAAACCAGAATTTCTCCCGTGGCCCCACGTGACCAATTCCTAAATAAAATTCCATAATTCTCTAATATTCCACGGTCCAAATACCAAACTGGGAATCCAATTCCCATTAACGAACCTTTTCCTTCACAAAACCCTAAACTTTTCCTAAAAATCACATCTTTCTTTCTTTCCAATATTAACGCCGATTCTCGCACGCACGCCCTCACATACATACCTCAAAACTACGGTGTAACACTACCAAGGGGGTATTTATAGAACACTCAAGGGTCAAGATTCAACTAAATGGATGGTGTAGATTAGACAAGTGCTACCTTATCTATCTACTACCCAAATATCTTCAAGACTTTGACCAAACATTTTAAGCCTTTAACATGAAAACGCGCAACCTACGGTCCACTAATTGGCCCACTGAGGGTGAAACATGTCGCCTCTCGTTGGTCCAAAATATTTCATTTTCCAAAATATCCGTAATGCCAAAAATCCAAAATAAAGCTGGCCTCACAAACAGAATTCTCTCGGCCCCACGTGACCAATTCCTAAATTAAAATTCCAATACTTCTAAAATATTCCAAAAGTCCGAATACCAAATCTGGGAATCCAATTCCCATTAACGAACCTTTTACTTCACAAAAACGGAAACTTTTCCACAAAAAATCACATCTTTCTTCCTTTACAAATTTCTGCCGATTCTCGCACGCACGCCCTCACATACATACCTCGGAACTACAGGTGTAACATTCTTCCCCTTAGAAATATTCGTCCCAATGTTCCTTCTAAGTCTCAAACACGCTAGCGCCAGATAGTCTTCACTAATATACTTACGAAACCAATCATGCCGCATCGCCATAACATAACACACGCAAATACTTAACTCCAAGTTCACAAGAATCACCTCGAGCATCACAAAAGCTGCCACCCAAGGTCTAAAAGATACTCCCCTTGCACCTTCACTTCACAAAAGAAATGAACACTTCTATCCTCTTAACACATGCTCGCTTTTTCCCTTACTCGCACTTTCTCGCATCTAAACTCCAAGTGTCGACGCCATTATCCGCACGACTTCGCTGACTCGAAATACCAATAATCGCCCGGATGAGCTTCACCTTATCCGCTGCTCGCAGATCAAGTCCGACCAACTATCCGAATCTTGCCAACATTGAACCAATCGACCGACAACCTACACTTCCGCCCATACGAGGCTTCATAAGGCACCCGAACATCGAATGGCAGCTAGTATAATACTTACTCAGCAGAGGCAAATAATCTCATAATACCTCAAATCAAAAACACCGCCCGAGGGTGAATGCACATCGAGACTCACCCGAAGTTCCTAACCTCGCTCGGTAAAACCTCCCAAACAAAAGAATAGCCGTAATCGGGCTCCATCGTCATTATAAAGTGAAAATAGGAACCTGCGTATCTCACAACCTTCCCGATATATAACATCTCGCATAACCTCGCCGAGCAAACACCCGATCAAAGACAAGATGGTTGACCTCATTGGCCCGACCATCGTCGAACACATCCATGAACTCGCACGATGGTTAACTAAACTTGGGCCTAACACCTCATGACTTATCACAAAGCGACCACCACAATATTTCTTACTTCACACCGCCGCGGGTTGACTCCGCAATCCGCCTCAACCCGACCCATTTATCGCGCTAAGCTCTTGTTTCCGATCCGACAATCTCACCATCGAGTCACGAAAACCTAGTGGTCTTCTTAGCTCAACTACCCTCTTTCATTTCACACTACTCGAGACTTATCACACAAATATATCTCACGATACTATGCACTCCGATAAGTGGTCAAACATAAAATAAATCTTTTATCAAGATGGCCTCGCCTAATGTCTCCACGATAAAACTTTAAGGCTCACACTTTCCTAACCCCAATCTTACCTTTTAACTAACCATGATTTCTAATCACAATTAACACAATGCTATCTCAGATAACACTTAAGATATACTCATCTTATCACACATACTAATCTCTGTAGGGTTATGATATACTCATATCTATCGCTTCACTCCCTTTGTCGCTCTAATCAATCCCGCTCGCTGGGCGATAGCTAGGAAGGTGATGAACTAGCCACCGATCCTCAAGGTCGAAGTCTCTACATTCGCACCACCTGCCTGGACAATTTCTCGCAAAATGGCCCGCTGGCCGCAAGCATAACAAGTCGTCAAGAAGTACGACACTTCACAATGACACCTACCACAACGGCCACACCGAAAGCAGGGGTGGCCTCATCCGCTAACATCCCTTCCTCTCCAACCACCAATCCACAATCGATCCGCAGGTCGAGTCCTCTTGCTTGCATCCTCCTACTTGAACATTCTTCATCATACGGCCTCGACGGCCGCAGTAAAACAAGCACCAACAAAAGACGACATTCCCGATGACGCCGCCACATCGTGGAACATCGAGGAAAATCAACCCTGCTGTAACTTACGGTATCTGTGAACCGTAAGCCTCGAGCTCGACTCAACTCCGGCACTTTAACGCCCCGAACTCCGGGAGGAACACAGATCGGCGGAGGTGCATATCCAGTCACGCCGAGGCGATTCGCTTTGAAAGTTACCAGCGACCTTGCCGATCGCCTCTTCACTGATCTTGGTTAACCCGTCGATCCTCACGCTTTCGCACGCGCATAGGCCCGCACGCAGCCATGCTCATGCTCGATCAAGAGCTACTCTTGCACAACCTCTCTTAAATAGTCATCACCCGATAAATCCAGACATAATATACTCGGTTGCTAACTCAGCTAGTAACAGGTCGCTCTTTGCAATCCATACTTTCGCATCGGTCGCGAATCAAGGTTCAAATATCATGGCCGCAGAGGAACTGCGTGCGCTAGACCGCTGGCCGCGACGCCGCAGAACTCCCGAACGAAGCACCACCGTGTGATGATCGCCTGCCTCGTGAATTCTCGTTTCTACCGCAGCTTCCTCGCCGCTTGCCCTTCTTCTCGGGTTGCCTTGGCGCTTAGGCATAATCGTAAGGGAAAAATTACGTTAGAGGGGTCCAACTTATAACATGTATTTCAAGGCACGATCTCGTGAGTGAGAAGAATGGAAACTAATCCTAAATATCCTATAGCCTCCTCGACATTGGTGTGGTGCACAACACACCGATAATCAAGACTTACTAGATACAACAGAGACACTTTCCGAGGATTAATCGCTCGATATTACTTTTGTCACGCACCCGAACCTGCCCGTGATCGTGCCTTACCCGGCACCCAAGTAGACATACATAAGAGTAACCAATGAATATAAAACAAGACATGAAACAATATGAAGTGAGAAACAGCTTTATCTGAGAAAAGTCGCTTTCTAAGATATATATATAAAAACTTGAACAAGCATATCCCTTTTACAAACTCGCCTACAACAAGATTTTCATGCACTTAAGAATGTTATAATAACAATGGCAGACAGTGGCTCGCCATACCCCGAATGTAAGTACCTACAACGACAGTGGACTATACCAAAGATAAGCCTGAGACACTGAGCTTCCAAAACGCCGAACCGTGGACTCCTATGAGCGAGGATCAACAATCGGTGTACTTACCGCGCATTTAACGCAGCCCCCCGAAGTAGGTCAGTACAACAGGTACCAAGTATGTGAAACTGAAAATACTGTAAATGAAATCATAATAGTCTATATAAAAAAGAATACATATATGATAACCAATTTACGATACACAATATGTAAGCAGTCATGTCAAGTCAGGGACTCACGCCATTAAAGTTATCACTAAAATATATGAATGGGTCTCATGACAACAATATCAATAATGCACGTGGAATTCCTTCCTCACCGCCATACCCCATGATATAAAAGCACCAAGGAATACACATGAACACCGTGTCCCACTGTGTCATAATAAACCGTGACGGTAAGTACGAAGGCATAACCGACTACTAAAACCTACGCATCAACAATGCTATAAAATCAGATCACGAGGTCTTCTAGACCGCGCCACATGATCAAGCCGCCACTCGCCTCTGGGGGATCAATGTGCGCCAAATCTCGAACTCACCGCACCGCGATAGGCCACCCAGGCCCGCATGAGGTATTCTCGCATCGAGGGTAGCTACTCGCATCGCCCCGACTCAGAGTCCGCATGGCCACATAGACCGCATGAGGTATTCCCCGCGACACTAACCCGAACTCAGAGTTCCGCATAGGTCCCCGACCCGCACGCAGGCATCCTCGTGACGGGGCAGCTTAACCCTGTGATATCATGTCAAGAGGCGAGTGGTATTAATACTAACATAAAGGCTTATCGTTAAACAACATAAGCACAATCAAGGGAAACCCTTTACACAAACATCACAAGACACTAACACACGATCATCCTAACATGTTTACTTATCAAACCGATAAGAAAAGTATTACAAGGCTATCACAAACCAACATAGTCAAGTTATTCACACAAGGTACTTTCTATTTTATGTCAACAAGTTCGGGTTTTTATCCCCAAAGTACTTCATACATTAACTCTTTAAAAAGATACGTTTCTTTCACAAGAGTCACACGATACCCGTAGTATCAAAATAGAGGACTATCTTTTAAGTAAACCAAAACAATTTCTACCTTCCTTTGAACTAATCTTAAGACAAAAGCATGCCTTCCTTTTAAACTAAAAACACTTCAAATTTTCAAGTCTTTGTCTTTTATAAAATCAAGTCCTTACTTTGAAATTTTAAGAAAATCAAAACTTGGTATTTATGATCTTATTAAAGCAGCCATGATCTAGGAAATGTAATACAATTTTGTCTTATCTTAGCTTCTATGCAGATGGAGGTTTCTACTGGTTTTAATAATACTTAATTAGTCAATACATTTTCCTTTATTAGCGCCAGTTGGTTTGTTCGATACTTATTCTCATTTCAAATCAATACAAGGCTTTCAGAACAATTAAGTAAACTGCCTTTTATCTCTCTTAAGTCGTTATACCTAACTTCCATAAAGTTAGTATAACTCTTAAGCTTTTAAAACCAAGTATTACTCTTTCTTTTAAAACGATTCTTAATTCTTTTGAAATACTTCAAGATTCTTATTATTTAAAACTCAAGTCAAAAGACATCGAAGTAAAACCATCGCTCAGCTTAACACACGACGTCATCGCACTATATATTCTTTTAAAATATCATGCTCAAGAGGATAGGAAGAATCACATACCTCCTCGGCGAAATCCACCGCCAAGTCAATATGTCGCTACAGAGTATCAACTCATAATAGTCAACACGCCTATCAACATCTAGACTACTCCAAGAATATTCTAAGGTATGTTCTTATTTCTACGGAAATTTGGGCAGCACTTCCCTACCCATTGCTACACAAGTCTCATCAGAATACAATTCTATGTAAGCATAGTCAATTCTCTTCTTTATACCATCCTTCTATATCTTATAATTAATTTTAAATTACTATATGTAATTTCCAATTACAATGTATGACAAGATTATTTACCTCGATAAGTTTCCCAAAATTATCCAAGTTAAAATGTCGATCCCGAACAATGTTTAGCTCCTATTCCTTACGCCTCCAACTCCGCCTCCAAGCAACCCTTAGAAGCTTTCTAAACAACTTCTTAACACTTTAACTCCAAAAGTGAAGAATACTAAGGCTATAATTTGGCAATGTTTCGCCAAGGGTAGTTTAGGCTGTGAGGTGTGAAATCTTTTCTAACTCTTGGTTAATAATCTTCCTAAAACACTAAGGAAGAACACTTATAAGTTTAAGAATTTTGACAAAGTTTGGTTAAGGAGAAGGGTGTCAGACGAGAACAACAAGAAGAGGAGAGAGTATTTCAAGTCTTGAAATCTCTAAGTGTGGATGAAGGTCTTGCTATCAAGGGGGTATTTATAGAACACTCAAGGGTCAAGATTCAACTAAATGGATGGTGTAGATTAGGACAAGTTCTACCTTATCTATCTACTACACAAATATCTTCAAGACTTGACCAAACATTTTAAGCCTTTAACATGAAAAAACGCGCAACTCATGGTCCATCAATTGCCCACTGAGGGTGACACATGTCGCCTCTCGTTGGTCCAAAATATTTCATTTTCCAAAATATTCAGAATGCCAAAAATCAAAATAAAGTGGCCTTACAAAATCAGAATTCTCTCGTGGTCCCCACGTGACCAATTCCTAAATTAAAATTCCAATACTTCAAAATATTCCAAAAGTCCTAATACCAAACTGGGAATCCACCCCATTAACGAACCTTTTACTTCACAAAACCTAAACTTTTCCGCTAAAAAAATCACATCTTTCTTCCTTTCCAAAATTTCTCGTCAGATTCTCAGACGCACGCCCTCACATACATACCCGGAACTACGGGTGTAACATTCTTCCTTAGAAACATTCGCCCCGAACGTTCCTTCTAAGTCTCAAAACACGCTAGCCCAGATAGTCTTCACTAATATACTTACTAAAAACCAATCATGCCGCATTCGCCATAACATAACACACGCGCAAATACTTAACTCCAAGTTCACAAGGAATCACCTCTAGCATCTGTTACACCCCGTAAATTCAAGAGGTTAAGTTAGGAACGTATGAAAGAAAATAAGATTTGAATTTGGAAAGTCAATGCAAAAGGTCAGGTAGACTTTCACCAACTTTGAGCGGTATATCTCCTAGTTCCTTAGAGTTTTGAGGAGTTTTAAAAGACTAGTATGAAGGTTATTGAGTCTAGTTTCAACGCAACAAACCACTCCGATTGGACATCGGGCAGGGTTACGCGAAGTTCTGGCCGACGCAGGATAGCTTCCAAGGCGCCGATATTTCCGAAAGTCCTTCGAGGTTGCAGGCGCGGCGCCAGAATGCAGGCCGTGGCGCCGAATGCAGGAAATTCTCGTGGAGCGGCGCGCCGAGGTCACGGGCGGGCGCCAAGGCGGGATTTTGACGCGAAAGGGCGTAAAAACAGGATATTTTGATAAAGGCCCATGGGCGAGGACAAGTGTCCTCCCATCTTTGACCAAATGAGGGTCTTATTTTAGGCCAAGTCTTCAAGACTTGACCATTTTGCAAGTGGTTTCAAAGAAAATCCTCTCCTCTCTCTCTCAAATTGATGAACCCTGAGATTTTTAAAGGACTTCAAGAAGGAAAAGTGTCGCAAGCTTGCAGAGGGTTCGCAGGTAATTTTAAAGTGAAGAAGATTTGAAAGAGGGCTTTGAGGTAAAACCTCTCCTTCTTGTGTACATGAAGTTTTCAAGTTTTAGTAGTCAAGAAACGAGCCCGAGGCCGTGATATTAAAGTTTGAAAGGATTTGGATCTTGTTGTCTTATTGAAAACCGAAAGGGCATGTTAGCCACTCATGTTGTAATCAATTCATTGTTAGCTAAAAATCGCTGCATGTTATAATAGGAGGGTATATAATTGGTTATGATTTTAGATAACATGATTGGGATAACGAGTCAAGTTAAAAGGAAATGGAAAGGAAATTGTTAATTGTTGATAATATAGTCGAATGTGGCTTGGAAGTTATCGATTGTTTGGTATTATTGTGGGGCAGAATATTACGCTGGCCCCGTAAAGGCGTGTAATCCCCTTTTGTTAGCTGAATTGTTGTGCCTTAAATGTGGCGCTTGGTTATTGAATTCGACCTTGAAAAAGGTGGTGAAGTACGAGAAACAAAGGAAGTAAGGCCCAATTTTTCCGCAGAACGCGGACTTTACATTAGAATATTCTACGCCGCTTGAAGTTACTGCACGATATATGGTCATTATAGGTTGACATCTACTGACGACATATCGACTTGGCAAGTGGATTAAACAAAAGAGGTATGTAGAACTCTTCCTATCTCTCGAGCACGAGTAGTTATAATCAGATGCACGGTAGACGACGTGATTTTAAATGGTTGAAGTCATTTGATATATTTGACTTGTTTTAAGGATGTCTAGTTGGTTGAGTTAGAGAATTAACTCACGTGTCCTTAAGGAAGAGTTATAAGAATGGTTTATCCTAATAAGGTAGACAAGGATTTCTTGACATGATCAAGTATAGACTACTAGATTCGGGAAGTATTGATTCTTGAACTATTCTAAAGATAAGAGACCTGATTCCTAAGTTAAGAAACTTGTTTTCTAAGTAAAGATTTTAAGCATTTTGAAAGTAGTGTAACTTGAATCAAGTACAAGCCTCTCGGGTTATAAAGAGAGCAAAGTGGTCTAAGACATGAGTTATAACGGCTTTATGGTAGGTTAGTTATGACGGCCTTATGAAAGTGGTAATGATGTTTTAGTTTAATGCATAAAGTTAGTATAACTACTTTATGGGAAGTTGGTTATAATAACTTTATGGAAGGTTAAAAGAACGGTTTTTCTTGAGAGATAAACAATGATAAAAGAATGAAAGTCTAAAGAAGTTAGAGTTTACTCGGAAGTACCGCTGATGGAGGATTCCACGCATGCTTCCATTGCCTCCATTTCCTCCCATGAGTCTACCGACGCACTCTAAGTTGACGTGGATTCCACGTATGCTCCCGGTCATAGTACGAGTTTACTCGGACGCACTGACAGTGATGTGATTCCACGTATGCTTCCACGGTCTTAGTATGAATTTACCGAGACGCATGGCCGCTGATGTGATTCTACTGCATGCACCGGGACATGCTATACGGCGAGGATTCCAGGTACGAGTTCGAGGGGTAAGAGTATACCGGCGGGTAAATCCTCAAGATTGTTATACCACCTGCTTCCGTGGATTTGCTACCACGATGCGAAAGAATACCACGCGTAGTCTCCATGGGCTTACGCGGTGAAATAGTCCCACGCGGGCGATATACCATGCGAGGAATACCACGCTGGTCCACACGACATACGCGGTGAAATAGTCCTGTGGGTAGGATTGCTTATGATATCGCGCGCGTGTCACGACCAACCCGCCCGGATCGCACCTTACCCCGCACCCAAGTAGACATACATCGAGTAATCAATGAATATAAAACAAGACATGAAATAAAAAACAATTCATCTGAGAAAACTTGCCTTTCGATATATATATAACAACTAGAAATAGCTTAAATCCCTTTACAACTCGCTTACAACAAGATTTGGCTGCACTTAAGAATGATATGACAACAATGACGGACAGTATTCCCGCCATACCCCGAATGTAAGCACTTACAACGACAGTGACTATACCACTCGATAAGCCTCCGAGAAACGAGCTTCCTAACGCCGAATCAGGACTCGTGAGCTAGGATCGACGATCGTGTACTTACCGCGCATTTAACGCAGCCCTCAAGGAGGCCGCATAACAGTACCAAGTATGTGAAATCAGAAAGTACTTTCAATGAAATTAAGTATTTAAAACCATTTGCAAATACAATTAGTTCAATTTGCACATAAGGCCATATCACAAACAAGAGCAATAATAGTAAATCTGAATGTGTCTTTCCTAGGCCGCGAATGATCAAGCAAGGCCAATCGCCCATAGTATCATTATGCATGCCTAACTCCTCGACTTCGCATCCGCATAGGTCAAACATAGACCCGCATTTAGGTATTCTCGACGGGGTAGCTAACCCCCAGACTCTCCTTCGACTCCCGCACCGCATAGTCTCAATAGACCGCATAGTCACATTGCATCGCATGTGGCATCCCCAGACGGATAAAACACCCGGAATGATCAACCTCGAACTCCGCAGTCCGATAGTCACGCAGACCGTGATAGGCCGTATAGACCGCATCAAGCGGTGGCAAGCCCTCAGATAACAAGTCAAGGGTATGTGATATAATAACATAACATCTTATCGTTAAACAACATAAGCACAACAAGTGGGAACTCCTTTACACAAACATCACCAGATACTAACACACGTAGATCCTAACATGTTTACTTATCAAATCAACAAGAAAGCATTTACAAGGCTATCACAAACCAACACAATCAAGTTATTCACACAAGGTACTTTCTACTTTATGTTAACAATTTCGGTTTTTATCCCCAAAGTACTTCATACCTTAACTCTTTAAAAGATCCGCATTTTCAAAAAGTCACACAATACCCGTAGTATAAAAATAGATCGACTATCCTTTTAAGTAAACTAAAACACTTCCCTTTGTAAATCAAGTAACAACATTATTTTCCAAACGCTCAAGTTTGCCTAATTCCAAATGCTAAGTTTCATTTTCGAAGGTTTCGTAGTTCATAGTTTTAATCACTTAATGATATAGTTCTCCTTTAAAACAATTTGAGATACATATGCTTATATGTGAGTAGGTTATTCTTGTTCATAATCAATCTTATTTAAGCAAACATGATCTAGGAAATGTAATATCATTTTGTCTCATCTTAGCTTATGCAGATTTGAGGTTTCTACCGGTTTTAATAATACTTAATTAGTCAATACATTTCCCTTATTAACGCCGCAGTTGGTTTGTTCGATACTTCTTCCGATTTCCAAATCAAGAAACATTATTCCTTTTAAAACCAAGTACTCATTACTCACGAATGAGGTTTCACACTTTTTAACAAAATTCAGATTAATTCAATTTAAGTCAAGTCTCTTATCTTTAAGATCAAGTCTCTTAACTTCTAAATCAATAAACCATTCTTTTACTCTTCCTTAAGTCGTTATACCTAACTTCCCATAAAGCTAGTATAACTTTAAAGTTTTAAAACCAAGTATTACTCTTCCTTCAAAAGGTTTCTTAATCCTCTTGAAATACTTCAAGATTCTTATTATTCGTGCTTAAGTCAAAAGACATTGCCGCATAACCACGCTCGCTAACACACGCACGCTACCGCATACTATATATATATATATTCTTTAAAATATCATGCTCAAGAGGATAGAAGAATCACATACCTCGCGACGATTATCGACTATTAGCAAAACGCCCACTTCCGCTTATAACCCGCCAGCCTCGGCCCACCTTTCAAGTAGTACATGCTACTCGCAGATCAATCAACCTATAAGGGTTATACAAGTCTATCAATGCCTAGACTACTCTTGCAGTATTCCTCCGATGTGGATTCCAGTCAAGTTTATTCTGTAATATCCTTCTATTACAGCTAATTCTCTTCTATGAATCTTATATTCATTCTATACAACTACAGATGTAATTTCCAATTACAATAAGGATATGATTATTTACCCTGTGAAGCCCAAAAATTATCCAAGTTTAACGCCGATCATGAGCAACGCTTAGCTCCTAGTCCGGTGCTCCAACCCGCCTAAACAACCCTTAGAAGTTCTATTTAAACTTCTTCCTAATACTTCAACCAACCGTGAAGATTTTCCTTAGGGTTTCGCTTGTGATCAAGGAAGTATAATAGTATTTCCGGCTTTTTCAGATAGGGGTAACCTTGGAATACTACAAGGTATTTGGGCTAAGGTATTGGAATTAAAACAATACTGAGAAGTATTTCTCTACCAAGGAAGGGTATTTTTACGAGAACAACTTTAGGTAGTGGTATGTTCCTGCCAGAACACTACAAAGGGAGAGGGGTTTCTGCCAAGTGGCCTTTTCTAAAAGGGAGGGGTGGCTTTGGACGAACCACACCTGTGGAGGAGAGGGTTTTCAAGACGAAAGATTTGAGGGATG